>CAUZXS010005635.1:85000-102855 GCA_963585895.1 Sepioteuthis lessoniana | reverse complement strand
TGTAGGGTCCATAGAAGAACGTCACTTACGAGTTCCTCCTTGCTTCTCCAGCAGTATCTCGCATGTCTTCTTCGTCTTACTAGAATAGTTTTGAGATGGGTGGTAAGTGGCTGTACATCTGTTGTTTCGTCGGGTGTTACTTCCAGGATTAGTTTAAAATAGCTCATAGCATATATACCTACACTTATATATAGAAACATATACATCTATATAACCATATACCTAAGAGTCCACAGTGTCACAGATATGTTATTAAATAAAGAAAGCAAAACAAACCAAAAGTCCTTGGAAACCATCAGTATCTAATAAACATTTTGAACGAGTTCGTGCCAATTACCTACGTAGCTTATAGGCATCCACAAAAGAGGGAAGTTAAGAGTTCTAAACTTCACGCTAGAGTGCCTTGAAAAATTTACGGGAACGGTTGAAAAAAGACTGCAGTGTAAGTGAGCGAGAAAACCAACAGGTCGTGATTTCTGTGCAGAAATACTGGAATATTGTGAAGATGACGGTGGGTTTATGGAATGGCTAATTTTCAACGATTTGTCGACAGTAAATTACAATGAAAAATGTATTTCTCTACAAAATACTGTATCGGAATGTCAACTGCGTCATGAGCGTCAATAAACGAAATATTTCTTTTGTAGACACCTGCATCCAAAAAGCAAAATTCAGTAAAAGTTAGACTGAGGCTTGAGGGTGAGTTGATAATGCGTCAAAAACAAACGCATAAATCCACTCTGACCCGGAGTGGTAGTGCCTATTAGGGTCTCATATATCGTTCAAAGAGGTCAATTGGAAAATTGTTGATATTAAATAGGAATACTTGAAACCAAATCATTTGTATTAATTATTATTACTTGAAGTTATAATTGTTAACAAATAATAATCATTTAGCAGAAAGGAAAGCATATAATTGTTTGCAAAAAATATACGTAGCCTAGTCAGCTGGGGCTGTACAATACACCCACTGCTTCTTTGCAGAGGGTGCCCGTGGTGTAATGGTTATCGTCGCAGGAAATGGATACGGTGATACGAGTTCAAATCTTGAACGAGACTGATTGCATTTCACATAGCACTAATACCCTTGGAAAAGGTATGAATCCAATTATTCTCCCTCCAGCTATGGGTAAATAGTAGGACAGACTAGGTTCTTCAGCCTTGGTGAGGCAACTAGTCTAGGAGAAGAAAAACTCTGAATTCAAACCAGTTAAACTCCGCTTAAAAAGATTGACCTTATGTCATATCCTGCCTGAACGGAGGGGTTGGGTAAATATGGTAAGACCCCCCACCACCAACAACAACAATTGTCCTAGATATGACGCTAAACAATCTGATGGTGAGGTTGCATTAATGTTGGAACTTTGGGTAATGCGAAGTACCCTTTATTGCCATTGCTCCCAGGTCCACTCTGACCCGAAGTGGTAGCACCTGATAGGGTCCTATCTACGAGTCAAACAGAACTAAATCTTATGCTTACGCTAAACTGATTTTTTTCTTAATAAAACAGTTTTAACATTAAACTGTGTAAATAAATGACTGATGTTTAATACTTGGAACCATTTAACTTTGGTGACTAAACTGAATAGCTTGAAATAGAAATGTTTTTAACATTTAAACTGGGTTCTTAGGCTTAATTGAATTGTTTGAAATAGAATTGTTTATATGTATAAAAATCGATTTGGCATTAAATAACCAACAATGGTTGACGTGTCGTAAAACCAAACAAATAAACATATATGAAAGGAGAAAGTAAGACAATTTGTGAAATGGTAACAAATTTTGTTTGCTGATCAATTAATACTGAATTGTGGGTTCGATTCTCCCTAGGATCAGACTGAGTGGTTTTCTTAATATTGCCTGAGAACACTGACACCAGAAAGATCCATTTACTAATTGGATAGGCAATTGCTGTGTCCTCTAAGTCAGGTCATCTTAAGAGTATTGCTCAAATAAATACCTCGCCATAATATACCATTTTTGATAGGCTACTGTTTATATATATATATATATATATATATATATATATATGTATATATATATATATATATATATATATATGTATATATATATATATATATATATATATATATATATATATATATATATATATATATATATATATATTATATATATATATATATATATATATATATATATATATATATATATATATATATATATATATATATATATATATATATATATATATATATATATATATATATATATATATATATATATATATATATATATATATATATATATATATATATTATATATATATATATATATATATATATATATATATATATATATATATATATATATATATATATATATATATATATATATATATATATGTATATATATATATATATATATATAACCGGCTCATTGGCCTAGTGTGTAGAGTGTTCACCAATGATCCGGGAGACCTGGGTTCAATCCCAGGTCGCGTCATACCAAAGACTTTAAAAATGGAACTTGATACCTCCTTGCTTAACACTCAGCAATATAAGGTACGTATCAAGGGTAAAATGAAGCAATTCTCGGAAAGGAGTGGCGCCCTCCCCTACACTTTGGTGTAGTAGCAATTGAAAAGGGAGCCTTCTGGTCGCCACTTTACTTATATATATATAAGTCAGTATAGCGTCGACACTGAGTCATAGCTGTTTGATGACAGTTAATTTCTTGCAATCATCAGACCAGATGCCTACTTATAATCTTGGACTGATCATCGAATAGTGAGAAACTAGTAGCTATCAAGCACTGCTGATTCTGTGCGTACGCAATCCTAATTTATAACGACATATCCTCTATTACCGATATAGAGCACTCTTCATTTATGAATATCCATTTATAAATATAGTAAAATATATTATTGATATTAAAAAATAAAAATACACACACGTCGACATAAACAAACTTAGATTTTTAGTAATAGATAGATAGATAGATAGATAGATAGATGGATAAACAAATATAACAAATATATACATATATATACACATATACAAATATATATACACATATAGATACTCACATAAGTCACAGACATACACACACACACACACACACACACATATATATATATATATATATATATATATATATATAAACACTTAGGGACAAACTTTCATAGCATTAATTTAATGCCGATGTCCAAATCTTTTGAGTTCTTCAAAAACTTTCTGTCTAGAGTTATAATCAATACGATAATAAAATTTTTCCCCATATTTCACGGCCTTAGAAGAAGAAGAAGAAGAAGAAGAAGAAGAAGAAGAAGAAAAGTTCTGTTCCTTCCGAAGTATTTTGATTCTTTGTATCTCCTACAGACTCTACATAGCATAAAAATGTCGGGCAAGAAGAGCTGTTGATGTGTCGTCTCAGGAACAGCAGCAGCAGTAGCCGAACAGTAGTCAAATAGCATGGTGATAATGAAAAAGCTAGTGCAGCAGTGCACTTTTCAGTCCGTCCGACGCAACAGTGAAGTACAGAGCTTCCTCTGTCTGCAGGTACTGTCATTGAAGCGGCTAATTTGCGCTGGCTGTACTTACAGAACAAAGTGACTTTCTTTTATTTCCAAAAAAAAAAAAAAAAAAAAAAAAAAAGGGAAACAAACTTCACAGTTAAGACGCCAGCGTTCACAGAGGAAGATAACAGCGTCTGGCCTGAGGAAGAGTCAGAGAAAACGGGTGAGATCATTTATAACTAAATTAATATTTCTTTACCATCATTTTGCAATTTTACATGTGTGTGTCTTGCTTCCATCGCAATTAGGTAGACTTGTTTTGATAGATCTTGAAAACCTTCTTCGACTCAGATATGTTGGAATTCGTGTACTTTATTGAACATGTAACTCTTTTGATAGTTCAAGAAAATTTCTTCTTTTATATTTATTGGACAAAGATCTCGCTATAATTCAGCTAATCGCTTAGAGACAAACCTTCGATTTCAGCCACACACACACACACACACACACACACACACATATATATATATATATATATATATATATATATATATATATATATCAGTGAAATATATGAAGATATATATACATGTGTCTGTGTCTGTGTGTCTGTGTGTGCGAGTGTTAGAGAAATTTATATACATATATACATATATAAATGTATATATCAGTGTGTAAGTGAAATACATAGATGTCCCTCACTCTCTCTCTCTCTCTCTCTCTCTCTCTCTCTCCCTCTCTTTCTCTCTCTCTTTCTCTCTATATATGTGAAATGTGCAGATGGATATAAGGATATGTTTGTGAAATATATATATATATATATATATATATAAGTGAAATAATAGACGAATATTTGTATGATTCAAATATACATTTGTATATAAATTTTTAAAAAAGAATATATGTATACATATACATGAGTAAAATATATTTGGATGACTATATATATATATATATAGTCATCCACAGACACACTGTTTTGTTGTATCACAACTCTACAGTATGGCTAGACACGTAATATTATATATATATATATACATATATATATATATATATATATATATATATATATATATTAGTGAAATATATATGTATGTATGAATATGAGTCAAAAATATATAAAAATATATGTATGTACATATATAAAAATTTAGCGATCGTAGTTCGGGTTGACCCAAAGGATCTCTTTTCAATAGCTACTACACAAAGGTATAAGGTAGGCACTACTCCTTTCCCTGGATCGCTCAACTTTATCCTTGATAATGCTGAGTGTTAAGCAAGGAGGTATCAAGTACTATTTTTTGAGTCTTTGGTGTGACTCGATCTGGGATTAAACCTCGATCTCGTGAGCCATTGGCGGACACTCTACCAACTTAGTTAATGGGCTGGTAATAGTATGTATATATACACGAGTGAAATATAGATATACATATGTACACATCTCTCTCTCTCTCTCTCTATATATATATATATATATATATATATATATATATATGGACTATTAGGGGCACCTCTGGTGGTGTAATGGTTAGCAAGTTAGACTAGCAAACCTACACGAGTGAGTTCGAGTCTCATTGGGTGCCCCATTCATTTGGCCTTGTGCTAAATCGAAGTAAAGACCTTCGTAAATTACTATATGGACTATTAGTCTTGTTTGTATTTGCTTGAAAAATCAGTTATTATCAAGTCGAGTGTTTGATCTTTTCTTGCTCTTCCATATCTATATTCTTGTTTCAATTCAAAGCTGTGCTTATTAAATAAAAAAGATCAAGTGCTCTCTCTGTCTCTCTCTCTCACTCTCTCTCTCACACACACACACACATAACTATACAAATGCATACATATATATTTGTATAGCCATATGTTTTTCGTCCAACGTAGTAAAACCATTATTCATCCGGGTAATCGCTTTCTTTTTTAATTCACTTAATTCTCAAGTGAATATTGATAACATAGATTAGACATTATACAGGGAAAAAATTCAGATCAAAATTCAGCTCATAACTTCGTGTCGGGATACAGACTTATTGTTCCTATCCATGTATGCAAACCAAGAAGCATATATCAGTCAAGTTAAACTTCTTACTTAGGAAGAAATATTAAGGAATCTATCTATCTATCTCTCTCTCTCTCTCTCTCTCTCTCTATATATATATATATATATATATATATATATATATATATATATATATATATATATATATAATTGGAAAAGTGAATAAATATATTTTTAAAAAGTAAAATAGGTCAATTTATTGACAAGATTTTAGTTGCTGAAGGTTCTATGAGTCTTTTAATTTTTTCTTTTTAATACGTTAGGATACATAACACAAGACGAAGACATTACATCCGTTTTTGACACCAACTTCTTGCCCATATCTTTTGCTCCTCAACCCTTTATTTATTTATTTATTTACTCACTTTTTTTTTTTTTTGGTGGGGGAGGGGTTAACGAGCAAGAATCCATTGAAAGAATATTTTTACATTTTTTTCTCTCCATTGTGTGATGGCTATCTGAAGAGGTTGGTTTCTCGTATGGAGTGGCCAGCGGAAATACATTCATAATAACTAAATGACAATTTGTGGAGTTTTTTCCAATCATATGAATTTACTCCGTATTAAATTTATAAATTTATATATTAGTTATCATACATCGAGCACTCCCGGAGATTTATAAGTATCCTCTAATATATATTCTCAATTAACTCATAACACACATACACACATATATGTATTTATATATATATATAAATGTATAAAAGTTTATCAGTTTTCATAAGACCCGATTTTGATTTCTTTTTAGTTAAATAATAGGAACCTACAGTCAAATTATTTTCTATTCTTTAAAAACAAACCTACATTCATAAATTTGTGAAATTTAAAACATTTTCAAAATTTCATGAGGTAAATTACTTTGAGGCTTTAATCTCAAGAATATTATGAAAGGAAAGATGATCTTAAACAGAGGTCAAATGAATGAGTTATCGATTATTTTGAATAATGTATACCGTCAAAATGGTATTTATACAACTTGACTATAACAAATAAATTTTTCAAAAATTATTATGCAGTATAATTTTGGAAAAAAAGAAATATATGCTGGTTAATTAGCTTAAATTTAAACAATCGATTTACATATTCAACTTGAACTAAAAATTTTAATCAGCCCTTCAAGAATCTTTTGTAATGATGAAATTTCACAAAAGACATTAAAATCGTTCTATTTTCAATAGGTTAACTTAAAACTCACTGATACTGTATCTAGCGTACACTCAATCTATGGTATTCCAATTGTTTTCTTAAGATCAGTGAGTGATGCATTTACATAAATGATAATAATAATAATAATAATAATAATAATAATAATAATAATAATAATAATAATAATAATAATAATACCTCGACCATGCTTGGGAATTGAAAAAACTGTGGAACATGGAGGTGACAATTATACCAATTGTAATTGGTGCGTTTGGAACAGTAATTAAAGGATTACTAAAGGGACTGAAGGAATTGGAAGTTGGCGGACGGGTGGGGACCATCCAAACGACAGCATTATTGAGAACGGCCAGAATACTGAGAAGAGTCCTGGAGACTTGAGGAGACTTGCTGTCACTCAGACTCCAGTGAAAAACCATCGGCTAACGCTGATATGAAAAGCTCTAATGAGTGAATAATAATAATAATAATAATAATAATAATAATAATAATAATAATAATAATAATAATAATGAGTGGAGACCATCCAAACTACAACATTTTTTTAGATCGACCAGAATACTGAGAAGAGTCCTGGAAACTTGAGGAGACTTGTTGTCACTCAAACTCCAGCGAGAAACCATCGTTTAACACTGGTGTGAAAAACTCGAAAAGAAGCAACAATAATAACAATAATAATAATAACAACAAGAATAATTATAATACAGACGACGAGACCTAATGATATTTAACAAAAAAAAATGGGAACTTGCAGAATAGTGGACTTTACCGTCCCGATAGACAGACCACTGAGTTAAATCGAAAGAAAGCGAAAAGAGCATGAGTACATAGATCTTGCTAGAGAACTGAAAAATTATGGAACCTGAAAGTGACGGTGACACCAATTGTAATTGGTGCACTCGTTACAGTCTTTAAAGGGATAGGTAAAAAGACTGGAGGAATTGGATATAGAAGCATGAATGGAGACTATCCAAACGACAGCATCATTAAGATCAGCCAGAATACTGAGAAGAGTCCTGGAGACTTGAGAAGACATGGTATCACTCAAACTCCAGTGAAAGACCATCAGCTAACGCTGTAGTGAAAAACTCTAAAAGGAGTAAAATAATAATAATCTCGTTAGGAGTAAAAGGATAATAATAATGAATTCTCCCTGTCAAGAGACGGTAACCATTCAATAATTAGCATTAAAAGCATTTCCATTCATAAAATAAGTGGGTGCAGTGTCAATTCATTAATTTCTCGTAAATATTGTTTGCGTTTTAGCTCTTCGTTTAAGGACAGCGGGAGATTGAATAACCAGATGAAGTAACAGCCGTTCTCTTTGAAAGGTAGTTGGCAGAGTATTCTGAAACAGAGATTAGGAATGGAAATCTTGATATTAGAAGTGTGCTTATTGCTTGGATATTAGCATAAATACCTGCAAAACAAACGCAACTAATTTCTACATTATTTTGTACACTAATAAAGTATTCTTTTATATTTTAGCGATTTTAATGGGGTCTTTTAAATCAGGAAATTTTGAGATCAAACTGAAAATTACTAAATTTTTTTTTAAAAAATGATCAAACGGAACTTTACGTTAAAATGGATTCAAATTAGTCAATATCCTATTCCCGGTTTATATATATATATAAGTATATATATATAAAGAGAGAGAGAGAGAGAGAGAGAGAGAGAGAGAGAGAGAGAGTTGATACAAATTATTGGTGCAAAATTAAAAAGTGATATTTTGGCTGACAGTGAGGATATTTTCATCCCAATTTTAATTTCCAATTGATATAAAAAAAGATATCAACTAATTTTTTAAAAGTCGGTTTATATTTAGAGTTCCTGCTGACGGCAAACTTTGAAAATTATTATTGTTCTTATAATCTATAATAATAATAATAATGATATTTACTAAATCTACATATGCTCAATCACCCATATTAAACACTTTATTTGTAAATATAGGAAACTTCATTACGCGAATAATCCACACCCATTGTCTTCGGACGCTGACTGGATATTACTGGTATATATATATATATATATATATATATATATATATATATATATATATATATATAAGGTATTCTTCAATCCAGTAAATCCAGAGTCGGGAACAATTCCGCCAGGACAAATAAATTATTCAAATTTCGAATATCTAAGTATTCCCGGTAAAGAGCTCAATGTAAATAAATTCACCGAGCAAATAATATTATTTCCAGAAAAAAAACAATATTCGGTCACATTAGAATAATAAATATATTTCCATCCTGTTAAGAGGATTGATATGAATCAAAGACTCTAAAATATTTTAACAGGACTTCATCAGATCCAATAAGAAAATAAAACGTCTAATAAGAAAATAAAATAAAATCTTATATATATATATATAACTATGTGCAGACAAATGATTAATAGTCAATAGAATAAATTTATTATCCTAATGTGACCGAATATTGTTTTTTTCTTGAAATAATATATATATATATATATATATATGAAACTACACACATGTATATATACGTATACATGTGTTTCCGTATCTCTGTGTGCATGTGTGTGCATGCGTGTGGGTGTGTGATTATCTGTTCTTCACTTACCCACATTTTATATATAA
Source organism: Sepioteuthis lessoniana (assembly GCA_963585895.1). Classification (NCBI taxonomy): domain Eukaryota; kingdom Metazoa; phylum Mollusca; class Cephalopoda; order Myopsida; family Loliginidae; genus Sepioteuthis; species Sepioteuthis lessoniana. Next base: position 93,553 of record CAUZXS010005635.1, on the reverse strand, counting down.
TACATATTCATTAGATTATTACCGCCAAAACTGTAGGGTATTGCTTGAGAACCTTGCTAGACTTTAAAAAATGATTCACCCTTTCTGTTTTCCTTTGTTCTGTAATTTTATTTTCAAGCATTTTGAGGAAAATGCTTTTCTTGTTTATTATAATTTCAACTTTATTCATTTATGTATCCTATTTACCAACCCCTCCGTTTGGGCAGGATATGACACAAGGTCAATTCTTAAGCGAAGTTTATCAGATTTGAATTCAGAGTTTTCCTTCTCCTAGACTAGTTGCCTCACCAAGGCTGAATAACCTAGTCTGTCATACTATTTACCCATAGCTGGAGGGAGAATAATTGGATTCAAACCTTTCCCAAGGGTATTAGTGCTATGTGAATTTGATCTCGTGTCGCCGTATCCATTTCCTACGACGATAACCATTACACCACGGGCACCTCCTCATTTATGTATTACATATTCGTAAAACTATTATCCTCAAAACTATAGAGTATTGTCAGGTAACCTTGCTAGATTTTAAAACCTTTTGAGGATTCTACTTGTATTTCTTTATGAAGATTTCATTCGTTTACTTCTTTTTAGATACTTTTTTCACGGGTAGCTTGGCGTTGTCTTCAACATTTGAGGACAACTGTACTTAACCACACGTCTGCTTGAAGTTGACCCAGTCTGATTATCATCACTTAGATTCTCACTTTGGGCGAAACCCTTAATGATCACCTCGCTTCCACCTCGCTGCTGCTCTATCTGTTTTATAACTGTGTCCGAGTAAATGTTTCGATCTCAATGCCACACACACACACACACACACACATCTGTGTTCGTGATGGTCTCTCATAATTTTGACAGCTTGCTAGCGGGGCTATACATTTTTTCTTTAAAAAATAAAGAATACAAAACTTAGCACATGCGCATGCGTGAGCGCAACCGCGCGCCTGCGCATCTGTTTCTTTCCAATACGTCTGGACCGATTTAAATCAAATTGTCCATATCACATATTTCCAGTATGAAAGGTTTCTAAAGAAATTCTTTGTAAATATTATTCTTTAGATTAGAATTAAGTGAAACTCTGAAATATTTGCTACCAATGGAAGAAAAAAAAAATCAGTTTATAATGAATCAATTCGCGATAATCATTACGATGAATATGGGATTATAAATCAAGAATAAAGTACATCCAAAAAATTTTAAAACAAAAACTCAAAGTGAAATTTAGTGCAAATAATCACCCAACCCCTCCACCATAGGATATGACGCAAGGTCATTTTTTTAGCTGAGTAATGCTGGTTTTAATTCAGAGTATTCCTTCTCCTAGACGGGTTGCCGTAGCAAAGACCTAACCTGCACTATTGGTTGCTCGTAGCTGGGGACATATATGATGGTTGCATGCCTTTCCCAAGGGCATTAGCATGAAATGAACGTAAACAACATTGTCTAAGATTTAAACACAAGTTGCCGATAATATTTCCTGCAACGATATCAGGATTTTTATAATTTTTCGTGAAACATTAAACAATCTAAACAGATACCATTATTTATTAGTTATTATCAAACTCTACAGCATAGAAACTCAGTAACAAAAAATAAAATTGCATTAGTCTATAAAACAGCTGTACTTATTTTTATTCTGTTGCATATATTTTTCTTACATTGTCTCAGCGATATATATATATATATATATATAAAATCATAATGAGAATTTTAATATATATATATATATATGTGTGTGTGTGTGTGTGTGTGTGTGTATGTGTGTGTTGGTTGTAGGCTCAAAGAAAGAATAAAAATATATTTTAAAATAGGTTGGTCCACGAAGAGATTCGTGTTTTTTTTTAATTTATCTATTTAGTTCTTACATACGTATTATATATGTGTATATTTCCAGCTTGTTGCGTTTGTCAGAGAATATATATATATATATATATATATATATATATATATATATATATATATATATATATATATATATATATCCTAGCCCTCCACCCGAACGAGATGCAAAACAAGGTCAATTTTTATGCGGGGTTTAATAGATTTGAAATCATAGTTTTTCTTCTCCTAGGCCAGTTGCCGTACCAAGGCTAAAGAGTCCAGTCTACCGAACAATTTACCCCAAGGTTAGGGAGAACAGTCCGATTGATACCTTTCTCAAGAGTATTAGTGCTATGTGAAATGTAAACAGTTTCGTCCGAGATTTGAACTCGTGTCACCGAGCCCATTACATCACGATGATAACTGTTACATTCCGTTACAAGTACTTCCCCATATTATGAAACGTATATAACAGTATATCTTTCTCTTATCGAATATTGTTATGACTTATTGGTCATTCAATGCATTATTTCGTCTCCACTTACTTCCCAGTGCAAATTGAGAGTTTTATGAAGAAGATGAAGAAATGAAAGATATTTTACCTCACTCGATCTGCCCTCTTATTTTCCTTTAGCAGGGTAATCTATTTTCTTTTTAACATCAATCTCCTAATTAGACTATCTTGTTTCCGACAATTTATTCCCTCTCTCTCTCTCTCTCTCTCTCTCTCTCTGAAAGCCCATTCGTGACATTCCAGACTCAAAATGATAGGGATCGATATTAAAAGATTTTTAAACAATTTTTTCGTTGATTTATTCTTCAAATTTTATCATGGTAATTCTTTTTCTATAATAGCATTGATAGTTCACATAGAGGGACTTTTAAAATACAGCAAAGAAAATGCAGCGAAACGAGAGAAAGAATAATGAAAAATAGATATTTAAATTCAAGCCATCAACATCAGCAGCTGTGTGTAACATACGTGTTGAATTAATTTTATTCCCATCCAATAAATGAGAGATTTTGTTAACAATTTTTACACATAAAGTTCTGTTGCTCAGGAATTAACGTGTAGCCCGTCTCTTGTATTTCGCAAAATATCTAAATTTCTTGTAGCAACATTTTCACAAACACAATGAAAAAGTCAAATTTTACCTAAATGTTTCTATTTCCAAAAGTGGCTATGTGCGTATTTGATAAACAAATTTAACCGGACTGATCAACATTAATAATAACCAGTATGAGCTTACTAAAAACATTGGTTACCGTCAGATCACTGAAGTAAAAGCAACGGTAAGCTTAGGATACAAATCGGTAACCACTAACCATGTATTTATACAACCTCTTCGCCTCGACTAGGATATGACACAAAGTCAATTTTTAAGCGAAGAGATTGATTTTAATGGCATGTCAACTCGTCTGGGGTTATTTTATGCCGAGAGGTTAGAGAATCGTGCACATTGTACGTCTTTATTAACATTTTTGTGTAGTTGTTTCTTAGATTTTTTTTTTTTGCACACGGCCCTATGATATACGAATAATTCTTTAATTTTATTTGACCTATAGATGGAACCCTAACATAAACATTCCGGCTCAGAGTGGACCTGGAAGTAATGATAATGAAGGGGTATTTTACACTCCATAAATATTCAGAAACTGGAGCTTGGCTCTCAGATGCAGTTTAGTGTCATACCCAGGACGCCTCTTTTTGTGTGGGTCTAATTCCTTGGTAGGAGATACAGTCAATGTATTCTTAGCCTCGTCGACTGGGCAATAATCTTCTTGCTTTTTTTGTACTCTGTTAGAAGATATCAAAGATATCAAAGATATAATATTAATATAATATTAATATAAGATATAATATTAATATAATATTAATGTTATCTAAATAACTTGCACTCAGTTATATGGTTTCAAGTAGTTATTCCTATTTAATCATAATCATATGTTTGCCCACAGTTAAAAGGTTTCAAATAATTAATAATAATCCTTTGTTGATATTTATAACTTCGAGTAACTATCCTTAATACAAAAAATTTACGGTTATATGGCATCAAGTATTCCTATCAAATACGAGTAATTTTTCAAATAAATCTATTTGATTCATAGATGGGACTCTGATAGATACTACCACTCTGGGTCAGAGTGGACCTGGGAGTAATGACAGTTGTTGTATTCCTCATTCCCAAGATCTCTAGAACTGGAGCCTCATCTTCAGATGCAGTTTTGTATCATATCCAGGACACTTGATTATTGGCCTAATGGTCCGGGAGACCTGGGTTCAATCCCACGTTGCGTCATACAAAGACTTTTAAAAATGGTACTTGATACCTCCTTGCTTAACACTCAGCAATATAAGGTACGTATCAAGGTTAAAGTGGAGCAATCCAGGAAAAGGAGTAGCGCCCTCCCATACACCTCAGTGTAGTAGCTATTGAAAAGGGAGCCTTCTGGTCGCCCTCGATTACGATCACCAACTTTACTTCATTAGTAGCAACTGCAGGAGATACTGCCAGTGTATTCTAAGCTCTACCGACAAAATGGAAGAATTGTTGAAGATAAGTTAAAAATGAATTATCTATGGTTACGAAGTGTTGGCTATGAAGTGCTGTTTACGAATTGTGGATGATGAGTCGTTGGATCTGAACTAGTCAGATCTTTTGTTTGATATTCAAAATAAAAATGAGAATAATTCACAGAGAACAGCGTTGGATAATGAAAAGACTGAAAGAATCAGTACACATGCAAAACTTTCCTCTTCAGTCAACGAAGCTTATGTAAACGTTTGATAAAAACAAATATAAAGTTTAAGGCTCTAAAATTTCATTAGCTGATAATAAAACGATGACCAAATAATATCAATGTTATCTATGGGGACACTCGTAATGTAATTGTAGTCGTAGAAAATGGGCACGGCGATCTGAGTTCAAATCCTGGATGAAGCTGTTTACATAGCGCTAATCCTTTTAGAAAAAGTATGAATACAACTATTTTCCCTCCAGTTATGGGCAAATAGTAGGGCAGACTGTTTTTTTTTTTAATCTTGGCAACTGTTCTAGGGGAAAGAAAAGTCTGTTAAATTCCGCTTAAAAATGACCTTGCATCATATCCTGCTCACGTGGAGGGGTTGGCATGTACAAATATAAAGGTTATCTAAGTGTTTGTAGTAGACCTGTGGGATTCATAGCGTAACACTTATCGTCACAGGCAGTGGAATCAACTCCCTTAAGTTCAAATCCTCGGCTGGCCCGATTGCATCTCTGCAGAGGGGTAAGACTTCCCCCAACAAGTGTCCGGGATACTAAAGAATCTGATGGTGAGGCTACACTAAAGCAGGAGCTTTGGGGAATGCGGAGTACTCCTTCATTGCCATCGCTCCCAGGTCCACTCAAATCCGGAGTGGTGGCACCTGATAGGGTCTTGTCTATGGGTCAAATGGAACTGTTTGTCATTCTAACTGTGTATTTTGACATTTAAACAAAAGGTAAGCAAATGTCTTATGCTAAACTGAGTTGTTAGAAATAGAACTGTTTCATAATTTAACTGTGTGTAAACAAATGACTGATGTTTAATTGAATTGTTTGTTATACATAGAAATAATTGAAACCATTTAACTTTGTTGACTTTGCTGAATTGAATTGTTTGAAATAGAACTGTTTGATCATTTAGCTGTGTGTAAACAAATGACTAATGTTTAATTGAATTGTTTGTGATTCATAGCAGTAATTGAAAATATTTAACTATGTGCAGACAAATGATTAATAGTCAATAGAATTATTCGTGTTAGATAGAAATAAGTGAAACTATTTAACAGTGTAAAAGAAATAAACTCAGGCTCATTTGAAAATGTTAGCTACAAAACATGTTTAGAGATTATATATCTAATATATATGTACCAAAAGGAATTGGCATTAAATAACTAACAATGGTTGATATGCCATAAAATCAAACCAAACCAGATCAAACCAAACTGAATCAAACCAATAAAATCCTCGACGAATCTGTTTACATTTCAAATCGCACTAATATCCTTGTATGGATCGAATTATTCTCCCTACCTCAGCAATTGTTAAACATTAGGGGAGACTGGGCTTTTAAACCTTGGTATGACAATCAATCAAGGAGAAAAACTCTGAATTCAAACAGTGGTAGACCTGGATTGGGATGGGCTCTTTAATGCTATTTCTGCCAAAGACACACCACTTGAGTAGCGCCTCTCGACTAAGCTACGGGACCTGTGAGTATACCTTACAGTCGTAAGTTCAGTCCTTGGGCCAGGCATTGAAATTCATCTGCTCTGATTAAGCGCCGAAATAGCTGGACAACATTACTTAGAAGAATTAATATGGGAGATACCCAAGCATAGAGAATGGAATGAAAACAGCCTATTGTCATGAATTGAGGGTTAACAAATACAGGTACCTGATGAAGGTCGGGGGATTCGATGATAGAAATGTTGTGACAATGACAACCAAGATGAGGATACCCTTTCAAATAATTTAGTGTATGCTAATGATAATTCTTCATCTCAGAAATTAAAAAAGGAGATAGAATAAGTTCTTTCAAATTTATTTGTCCTCGGGTGGAGGTTAAAAAACATAACTTAGCCTTGTGAACAGAAATCAGTTTACATTTCCCTTGGGAAAGGCATGAATCCATCTCTTTTTATGTGTGGATAGATAGTAGAGCAGAATGGGCTCTCTTACTTTCTTAGGGCATCTGGTCTAGAAGAAAGAAAACTCTGAAATCAAGCCAAATGTAACTCAATTAAAGATTGACCTCTCTGAGGAATGAGGTAAATAAATGCTTATGACCCTAACTCAAATCTGAGCCTTTGACCATCTTACTGAAATTAATTAGAGTGTTTAGTTTCAGGGGTCGGTTCCCTCTGGCAGCTCTAACCAAGATTATCTCAAATGAGTGTTGTCTGATGTTTGAGGCGCCTCTTGAAGGAGAATATTCACTGAACTAAGCTATTTTTGTCACCGCCTCCAACTGTATATTCATGCACGTGAGCACTTCCACCTGAAAACAAACCTCGAGTCGCATCTGCTTTTAACGGGAGGGAGGGTTAGAGAATAAATAACTTGACGATTTTGAGTTCAGTTTAGCGCAGATAAAATAAGCGGGAAGATGTTTTATATTTTATGTATGCATTTACCCAACCCCTCCACAAAAGGAATGATATGACACAAGGTCAATTTTTAAGCGTAGTAAAACTGGTTTTAATTCAGAGTTTTTCCTTCTCCTAAACTAGTTGCCTAACTATGACTAAAGAACCCAGTTTGCCCTGAGATTTATCCATTGTTTGAGGGAAAACAGATGGATTAATGTCTTTTTCAAGGGGATTAGTGCTAGGTAAAATGCAACCAGCCTTGTCTAGAATTTGAAATCGAGCCACCGATTCCATCTCAAACGGATAACCGTTACACTAAGTACGCTTTTATGCTTTACGTTGTCAAATAAATCTGTCGTTTCGCTGTTAAGGGTTTTTTCTTTTCTTTTTTTTTTCTTCTTTCTTCTCGAGTAGCCATCGCCTTTTTCATATAATTTTAGCGTTTGGTAGACATATTTTCAAACTATAGTCGTGTTCGTTAATTTTATTCACATATTTTTAACATCGTCTGTCACTGACCGTGTTTATAATACAGCCTTCTGTCTGCTGTAACTGAAGATAAGGATTTAATAAATAAAAAAATATAAATGTGCTAAACGCACTCCCAGGTTTTTTTTTCCTGGTGACAGTGAAGCCTTCTTCTATAACTCCGACACCCTACATTCTAACAAGTTAAACAAAACAAATTATACATTCATAAAATCCTGACGTGAACGACGAGCTCCATTCTAACTGTTGACATGTAAAGTTTATAGTTTCACTTTAAATAATTACGTCATGTCGTTAAAGAAATTCAAAGAGAAAATTAAAGATTCATGTAGAATCAATTAATACAAACGCCCTATCGGTGGGGCTTAGAATACACTGACTGTATCCCCTGCAGAGAGTTAAGACCCCCACCAAAAAAAATAAAAAAATAAAAAAAATAAATAGGGAGTCCTGGCTATGATACTAAACTTAATGTGATGTTCAGACTCCAGTTTTAGTGATCTAGAGGGAACAAAGTACCCCAAGATCCACTTTGACCCGAAGTGATAATCATATTTACCCAACCCCTCCGCTCGGGCAGGATATGACACAAGGTCAATTTTTTAAGCGGAGTTTAACAGGTTTGAATTCAGAGTTTTCCTTCTCCTAGACTAGTTGCCTCACCAAGGCTGAAGAATCTAGTCTACCCTACTATTTACCCATAGCTGGAGGGAGAATAATTGGATTCATACCTTTCCCAAGGGTATTAGTGCTATGTGAAATGCATTCAGTGCAGGATTTGAACTCGTGTCGCCGTGTCCAATTCCTGCGACGATAACCATTACACCACGGGCACCGAAGTGATAATACTTGATAAGGTCCTATCTATGAGTCAAAGAAATCTATTTAAAAATTATTCATATCATTCAGAAATATGTGAAAAGATATAATAGTAAATTATTTGTATTAAGAATAGTTATTTAAAGCTATAATTGTTCACTCAAGATTATTATTATTACTTACTTGAAGCCAAATCACTGCTAGCGAATTATTGGTGTTAAATAAGAATACTTTAAATCATTTAACAGTGTGCAAACAAATGACTATCATTAAATATAAGCAATAACTTGAAGCTATATTATTAGTAGTAT
>CAUZXS010005635.1:0-80000 GCA_963585895.1 Sepioteuthis lessoniana | reverse complement strand
TAGATGTGACCCATTTATATGATATACAGGGCGTCTGAAAATAGATGCAACCTATTAATATGATGTACAGGGTGTCTGAAAATAGATGTGACCCATTTATATAATGTACAGGTTGTCTCAAAATAGATTTGACCCATTAATATGATGTACAGCGTGTCTGAAAATAGATGTGCCCCATTTATATGATGTACAGTGCGTCTGAAAATAGATGCAACCCATCAATATGATGTACGGAGTGTCTGAAAATAGATGAAACCCATTAATATGATGTACAGGGTGTCTGAAAATAGATGTGATCCATTTATATGATGTACGGTGCGTCTGAAAATAGATGCAACCAGTTAATATGATGTACAGTGTGTCTGAAAATAGATGTGACCCATTTATATGATGTACAGGATGTATGAAAATAGATGAAACCCATTAATATGATGTACAGTGCGTCTGAAAATAGATGCAACCCGTTAATATGATGTACAGTGTGTCTGAAAATAGATGTGACCCATTTATATGATGTACAGTGTGTCTGAAAATAGATGTGACCCATTTATATGATGTACAGGATGTCTGAAAATAGATGTGACCCATTTATATGATGTACAGGATGTATGAAAATATATGTGACCCATTTATATGATGTGTAGCGTGTCTGAAAATAGATGAAACCCATTAATAGGATGTACAGGATGTCTGAAAATAGATGTGAACCATTTATATGATATACGGGCTGTCTGAAGATAGATGCAACCCATTAATAGGATGTACCGGGTATTTCCAAATAGATGCAAGCCATGTATATGATAATGATTTATTACCGAGACAAGTGCAGTGGCCGTCATTTGGAATACGTCCAGAAAAATCCATCCTTTGAGCTAGACATCAAATCAATGTTTTGGGTTTTTTTAAATTGTTATTATATCAGCTTTCAGGACATACAATCTTGTTTTGAATTTCTTGTCTCTGTAATAATTCATTATCATATAAATGGGTTGCATTTATTTTAAGACAGTTTAATGATTTTGTCTCCAGAATATTTTTCCTCTCTTGTCCAAAGCGTTGGGATTAAGGATTAAGAGTTGTTATAGTATACTACTTTCATATCTAAAAAAAATGAACACAACATTATTATTGTTAGAATTAATAGCAGTCACATGGGCCCCATGAATATTGAGACACCCAGCATATATACATTTATTGATTGGGCAGAAATAATAGGGCAGTCACATGGGTCCCATGTATATTGAGACACCCTATGTAACCATTTATATTGAGACAACCTATAGTTTCTTAATTTTTGTTGTTGTTGTTTTTTGAGTTTTTTTTAGATATTTCACCCAAAAAAATCCCTATCAAATAAAAATCCTTTTCAAACACATCTATTTGACCCGTAGATGGGTCCTGAACAGGTACTAGCATTTCTGATCCAAGTGGACCTGGAAGTAATGGTAATGATGGAGTTTTTCACACTCTCCAGAGCTCCAAAATTGGAGCCTCATCACCAGATGTACTTCATTGTCATATCCAGAGCACCCCTTTATTTGGGAGGAGGTCTTACCCTTCAGCAGGTAATACAATCAGGCTATTCTAAACCTCACCGACTTCGAACGAAGGTAAAATAAAGATGAATTATTTGTTTATAATTAATTCTCCAAATATTTTCAGTCTGTTTCGAAGACAATTTTTTTTTTTTTACTTTCGTTAACACTAAGATGTTCCATTTAACTAACTTAACTCAGTCGGCGGGGACTGTAAAATTCACCGACTGCATCTCTGCAGACGGATAAGACCCCCCACCCACAATGAGTGTCCTGGATATGACATTAAACCATCCGATGGCGAGGCTCCAGGCTTAGAGATTCGGGGAATGTGGAGTACCCCTTTATTGTCATTGCTCCTTAGTCCACTCTGACCCGGAGTGATAGTGCCAGATAGGGTCCTATCTATGGGTCAAATAGAACAAACCGTGTGTAAGCAAATGACTGATGTTAAAGAGTGATGGTTAAATCGTAATACTTGGAACCCTTTAACTGTGTGCAAAAAAGAGCTCAGGCTCGTTTAAGAATGTTATCGACAAAATATGTATACAAACCATATATTTAATATATATGTATAAACAAGATTTGGCATTAAATAACCAACAATGGTTGATGTGCCATAAAACCCAATCAAACCAAATTTAACTGATTGCTACAAGAAAATCTCAAGTAGCACTTTATAATCGTGTAATCGTCCACATAGTAGTCTTGCAGTTCAGTTACTAATGAGCAGTGAGTTTGATCTTCACAGGGTGCCTAATACTTAGTTAAGAGCGCTTTACGTGGTGTAATGGTTAGCGAACTATTAATTACTTAAAAGAGAAAGCATTTTTTCAGTCAAATTGCATCTTAATAGTGTGAAGTTTACGTTCGTGCTCACTCCATTAAAGATCCGATTTCTCGTTGTTTGAATGCCTGACCAAGGGAGAAAATACCCGGTGTTGATTATTTCAAGTTGAAATTTCAATTTCAGCAGCCAATAGCTTCCAAACTTAAAAAATAAGTCTACAATACACTATGTGTGTATTTATCTAATCCCTATGCCACGAGCAAGGTGTGGTGCAAGGTCAAATTTAGCGGAATATAGCTAAATCGAATTCAGTTTTCTTTCTTCTTGACTGGTTGCTATGCAGAGGCTAGCGAACTCAGTCTGTCCTACAATTCGCACTATGCATAGCAGTTGAATATTCTTATAATTTATCAGATCAAAATCGAAAGAAGATAAAATGGATATATTGTTTCATTGAATAATGATTAATTTTTTTCAGCTTTGATCTAAAATCGACAAGAGAAATGTTAAAATACAAAATTGCTGGCTTAGAAATAAAAATAAATTTCAAAATTGAACAAGCAAAGTAATAAATTTCTTAAGTAAACTGAAATCTCCCGAACTAAGTAGTTTCTAAAAGAGTTATATTTTCTTTGTTTAATGGCATATCAAGCTTTGTGGGTTATTTAATACAAAAGCCATTCTTATAGTCGAACAGTAGTGGTGCTATTTAACCCATAGCTAAGGTGGGTTATTCTTTTTGTAATGACATTAGTCCGAAAGTAAACATTATGGAGCAACTGGAGTTTGAACTCGTTTAATTTGAGGCAGCGGTCTTACACATTAGCCATTACTTCACGAGGAATCCCCCTTCGTCGTGTTTTCTTGTGTTTCGATGCTTTTTGACAACTTTTTAAAAGTCTGTCAATGAGTCCTTTCGGAAGTTATTTTTCGATCAATTATATATTGACTGAATTGGATATAAACGCATCTGTTCGAATAGTACGACCTATATACACCTCAGATGAAAAATAAATCATTCTGTTTTTATCGTGAGGAAAGAAAATGAAGAAAAAACACGCAACACATCAGGAAGAAAAGAATATATATGAAAAGAAAGAAAGAAAGAAAGAAAGAAAGAAAGAAAGGGAAGAGGGAAGAAGTGATAACATTATACATCAGGCGCTTATCGTCTGCTTCTGTGGAATAGAATAGAGAAAGGAAATAGGAAAAAAGAAAGGGAAGGCGGACAAAGTAATGGAATATATATATATATATATATATATATATATATATATATATATATATATATATATATCGTTTTTTTTTTGTCACCCTCGACTAAGGTCGAAAAGAGAGATATATATCGTTAACATCATACGCTTATCGTCAGCTTTCAAGGAAGGAATGTATGGACAGATGAAAGGCGAGAAAAAAAAAGAAAAGACGGAAAGATAAAGAAGTTAATTGAATATATATAGAGAGAGAGGGAGAGAGAAGGAGAGAGTGAGAGGGTAAGGGAGGGATAGAGTGAGGAAGATAGACAAACAGAGAAAAGAATAAAAGAACACTTTTATTAGCATTGCTTAACCAAGTAATAAATTAGAGAGAAAAGTTTTACAAAAGGTGGAATTTGTATGGGTATTGCTAGGTATCTTATAAATCGTATAAATCAGTGGGGGGGGGGTCTCGTGATGTAGTGGCTAACGTGCTGGACTGTGATATCGTAGTAAGCGAGTTCGAGCACCAGTCACGCTATTACTTTCACTTTCGGACTAATGCCCCTTGGAAAACGTATGAACCCTTAATCCCGCCTCAGCTATCGGTTAAATAGTATCACTACTCTTTTTCTGCAGAGATGGCTTTGACTTTAAATAACCAATAAAGGCATTAGACAAAGAAACTAATCTACATCGTTCCTTTACATTAGAAGAGACTGTTGTACTTATTAGACGTCATTGATGGCTTTTAAGCGAGTTTTAGATTTTAAAAAATACCATCGAATTTCCTAATCCTCGCTAAACTGATAAGATATTTTCCCAAGTGAATACTATTTCCATTATTTAAAAAAATTCAGTACATTTTGAATTGAAAAATTTTAGGGTTTTGTTGGGGGGAAAAAGTGCGCCAGTTAATGAATTTTACTAATCAAATTCTTTTCAGGAAATTTTTTGAAACACAAGACGATTACATTTTTTTAAATACAGACAGCAACTATATTGCGTACTAATAAGCTAAAAAGTTTAAGTTGTTCATATTTCTAAACTTCGTTAAAAGGAACCACTCTTGGGTACCAAACTTTAAACTTTTTAGTGTTTCCTGAAAACCTTATTAGAAAATCACAGAATAATAACCAAATGTTAATGTTGTTCTTTGTTTTTTATGTTTAAATGTTATTTTCTATTTCGTTTGAACGAATTCTCAGCTAAGATTTGTAATTTGAAGCCAAATCTATTGAGTCTTTAAATTCACAGAATTGCTATTTATTGTTTATTTTTACCAAATGCTGAAGCGAGAACGACAGACATTAAGATGGCTGATATATCTGCTTATAACATCGTCTGAAATGAGGACATACACGATATTTGTTTATTGAATTTCTCTGATGTTGTTCTTGATGTAATGAGTTCAAACGTTGACACATTTGATACGACTAAACAATAAATAGATAAAGAAATAAAATAAAAATAAATAAAAAATAAAAAATAATAAAAAATAAACAAATGCAGAAAAACAAATTTAAGATATTTTCTTTGTTTCTCTGCCTTTCAATACAAGAAAGAAACCTACGTACTATATAAAATAAAGTTGTCAAACATGGTTAAGGACGACCCGAGGGCTCCCTTCTCAATAGCTACTACACCGAGGTGTCGGAGAAGGCGCAACTCCTTTCCCTGAATTGCTCTGCTTAACCTTGATCCATACCTCATAATGCTGAGTGTTAAGCAAGATGGAATCCAGTACCATTTTTTGTACCATTTTTGAGTCTTTGGTATGACTCGACCTGAGATTGAACTCAGATCTCCTGCGCCATTGGCGAACACTCTCTCCACTTGACCAAAAGGACAATGGGTCAAATAGAACTGTTCAATCTTTTACTGAGGGTTATTATTAATATTAAATTGAATCGTTAGTATTAAACATCGATATTTAAAACTATTTAACTGTGTGCAAATAGAACTATTAGTGTCAGAGAGCAATATTCGAAAACATTTAACGATGTGCAAATAGAATTATTAATGTTGGATAACAATACTTGAAACAATTTAACTGTGTGCCAGCAAATGAACCCAGACTCGTTTAAAAAATAACCTCACCTACAAACTGTTCGCTTACAAATCATATAATATATGTATGAACAGGATTTGGCGTTAATAACCTACAATGATCCATTATTATTATTATTATTATTTTTATTATTATTCATTCATTCATTAGAGCTTTTCATATCAGCGTTAGCCGATGGTTTTTCACTGGAGTCTGAGTGACAACAAGTCTCCTCAAGTCTCCAGGACTCTTCTTAGTATTCTGGTCGTTCTCAACAATGCTGTCGTTTGGATGGTCTCCACTCGTCCGCCAACTTCCAAGTTCTCTAGTCCCTTTAGCAATCCTTTAGTTACTGTTCCAAACGCACCAATTACAATTGGTATTATTGTCACCTGCATGTTCCACAGTTTGTTCAATTCCCTAGCAAGGTCGAGGTACTTATTCCTCTTTTCACATTCTTTCAGTTTTATTCAGTGGTCAGCCGGGACAGCAATGTTGACTATTTTGCAAGTTCTGTTTTTTGTTTTTTTGTTTGTTTTTTTTTTTTTTTTGTTGATTATTATTAAATCTGGTCTTCTGGCCGGGATTAGGTGATCCATTTGTATGTTAAAGTCCCATAGGAGTTTATGCGTGGCATTTTCTTGGACAGGTGCTGGGTTGTGCATATACCATTTGTTAGTATTGTTGAATTTAAGTTTCTTACACATTTCCCAATGAATCACCTTGCCGACCCAGTCGTTTCTCGCCTTATACTCCCTCTGTGCTAATTTGCTGCATTCGCTTATTATATGATTGATGGTTTCATCTCTGTCACCACATAGCCTGCATTTGCTATTTTGTTGAGTCTTATCTATTCTCGCTTTGATATGATTGGTTATTATTATTATTATTATTATTATTATTGTAGTAGTAGTAGTAGTAGTAGTAGTAAAATACTCTGTTATTTTGCGTAATACACGTAATACAATAAGCAAATGTATGCATATAAGTTTTTTTTACACTTTAGTTAGCGAAAGGATTAAATCACTCGATGAAATTTCGTCTCATATGTACAATTTGTTTTGAAGGGAGGGAATTATTTTTTTAAATATCAATACATTATTAAATTTCTCATTGACTTTATATATATATATATATATATATATATATATATATATATGAATGTATTTACTTACCCCTTCATGAGCAGGATGGTTACACAAGGCCAATTTTTAAGCGTGATAAAGTTGGTTTGAATTTTGTGTTTTCCTTCTCCTAGGTTGGTTGCCAAACGAAGCCAGTCTACCTTACCGTTTATCCATAACTAAGCGGCGGGGTGGGGGTGGGGGTGGGGGTAAACTGATAGATTCCTGCCTTCACTGAAAAACAAAATTTACAGTATTTTTTATAAGAAAACCTAATATTGTTTAGAAAGCAAATAATCGCCTTTAATTTCATTAGAAGAAAGAAAAGTTCGTCCATTCAATGTAGCTGCTTGCAATTGCTTTAAATCTTGATGATATATTTTCCTGTGTAAATGATCCTTGTGTGATTATATTACCATATAAAGGAGAAAGTATGCTTATGCGCACTAATGTAAGTGTGAAATGAGCTTATTATCAATAGCAAGGACTGTAATATTAGTATAAGCATCGCTACCAAGAAAAAGTAAACGAAAGTTTTTGTTCGTGAAAAATAATTAAGCGATGTTGAAATTATATATGCACTTGAAGGAACAGAATGTTAGATTTTCACTTAAGATGAAATTCTAAAGTAGAAAAAGAAAAGAATCTATAATCTACTTGATGTTTATCTATTTCGTCCCTATATTTATAAGATTGTTGTAGGTTCCAAATTAGATTTTAAAAAGTTGATTAATTTATCTATGTTTATAATTGGTTAAAAATGTATTTTTTAATAATCTAAGAAGGAAAATATTTCTTAAATTATGTTTAGTTTTGATCCTTCAAAATTAGCGCAGCAATTCAAATTTTTTCATCTGTGATCACAAAGAAATTTAAAAAAGGGAGCGTCTTAATGAAAGGCGCCGATGGGTCATTAAATACAAAAAGACAGATGCAAAAATTACAGCACCTCGAGACTATTTTAGCTAAAAAAATTAACACTTTTTTTTGGAATGGATATCGATTGAGTTTCCATATATATATATATATATATATATATATATAAGTATTGATATTAGACACGCATAAAAACCTGTATAGTGGAGGTGCCCGTGGTGTAATGGTTATCGTCGTAGGAAATGGATACGGCGACACGAGTTCAAATCCTGGACGAGACTGATCGCATTTCACATAGCACTAATACCCTTGGGAAAGGTATGAATCCAATTATTCTCCCTCCAGCTATGGGTAAATAGTAGGGTAAACTAGGTTCTTCAGCCTTGGTGAGGCAACTAGTCTAGGAGAAGGAAAACTCTGAATTCAAACCTGTTAAACTCCGCTTAAAAATTGACCTTGTGTCATATCCTGCCCGAGCGGAGGGGTTGGGTAAATATGATAAATACCTGTATAATATATATATATATATATATATATATATATACGATGTATATATTTATGTAAAGATGTGTATAGAATCCTGTATATGAAGTCTAATTTTTATGTCCCACGAATTGTATGTTTTACGTAATATGTAAAAAAATATGTAAAAAAATATGTAAATATGTAAAAAAGAATAAGAGGAAAACAAAGATTAAAAAAACCCACCCAACAAAATGAAAATAAAAGTGAAGAAGATATTCGAATAACTTTACTTTTTTACATCTAATGCGCATGAATGAAATCCAGATCGAAAGGAAACTTAAAAAAAAAAAAAAAAAAAGGACGAGACCAATGAGTAAGTAAAAATGTCACGTAAAACTTAGCATCAACACACACAACAGTCTTGACATGGCGGTTAATGTTGACCCTGTCACCGATTTCTTCGTCGATCTCATCCTTAAAAGTAGAAATACTTCCATGCCACAAACGGTGTAGCTAGCCCAAAAGATTGCATCAGGCAACCTGATACAAAACAAAACTGTACACTCTTACGCTGGAAAGGTTGCTGCAAAAGGAAGTAAAGTATCAACGAAAGCGAACAGCCGTGAAGATTAAAACATGACAACTGTAATTAGTTTGGTTGGGTTTTATGGCATATCAACCATTGTAAGTTATTTAATCCCAAATCCTCTTATATATGATTTGGTTTGGTTTGGTTTGGTCTAGTTTGCTTTTATGGCATATCAACCATTGTAGGTTATTTAATGCCGAACCAATTCTTATACCCACATATTAAATATAGAGGATTTGGCTTAGTTTTCTTTTATGGCATATCAACCATTATAGGTTATTTAATGCCAAATCTTCTTTATACATATATATTGAATATATAGGATTTGGTTTGGTTTGGTTTGGTTTTATGGGATATCAACCATTGTTGGTTATTTAATACCAAATCCATTTTTATACATATAAACAGTTCTATTTCAAACAATTCAGTTTAGCATAGCTACACAGTTTAAATGTCAAAAACAGTTCTATTTCTAACAATTCAGTTTAACATAAGTACACTATTTAGTTCTATTTAACCTATAGATAGGTCGCTATAAGGTTCTACCACTCCGGGCCAGAGTGGACTTGGGAGCGATAGCAATGAAAGTGTACTCCGCATTCCCTAAGCTCCCGCATTACTGGAGCCTCGCCATCAGATTGTTTAGTGTCATATCCAGGACACCTGTTGGGGGAGTCTTGCTCCAATGCAGAAATGCAATTGGCGTATTCTGCAGCCTAAACCGACTGGGCCAACTGTAATAAGACGTGAAGAACACACATTTATGTATAATACGCACCCCTAACTCAGGAAAAAAATATATTCGTGTATAATACGCTTCGACTTTTTTTTATATATGTTGCAGCTAAATTTAAACTAGATTTGATATTTGTTCGACTTTTTATCCGGTTTGTATTGACTAAAAATAAAACTTTATATAGTTTATATAAGGTTTAAAAGCATAAATTTTTCACTATATTTCGGAGTAAATGGAAAAAAACAAATTAAAAACAAACACGCATTCCTTTGGTTATTTCATTTCCTATCGAGCTTTTTCTCCATAATTTTTATTAAAGTCCATATGGTGCCACCATACGATAATACGGACATGACTACAGCTTACAATTTTTTTTTATTTCATCCCAAAGATCAGACTTTGGTATGGTCATTAACATGTCGATAACAGTCTTTGACGCATCTATGCTTAAGCTGATAATGTTTTCAGAAGATGGGATATTACTACCGAGGTACGAGGATCATTAAATAAGTTTCCAAACTTTTTTCGTATGGGCACTTTTATTGATAGTACACACATGAAACTCTAGTCCCCTTTGAAGTAATCTCCTCCGGCTGCAATGCACTTGTTGTACCGTTCCAACAAATTCTAGAAGGCCCCATCGAAGTCCTCTTGTGTGAGCGTGTCAATGACCTTCGTCACAACCTCTTTCATCTCCTCAATTGTCTCATAACGACAGCCTCTAAGGTTAGGGAATAACCAAAAGTCACAGGGAGCAACGTCTGGACTATAGGGAGGCTGAGGAACTGTGTTGACGCCCATCTTGGTCAAATAGTCTGTGACAAGGATAGAGTTGTGGACTGGTACATTGTCCTGCTGAAAATGCCACTGACCCGATTTGAAGAGTGCGGGCTTCTTCCCTTGGAATCTCTTCCTGAACTCCCTTAAAACCTGAATATAGTAACCCTAACCCTAACACCTTTGGCCAATCAACTCTGGTGTATTGACTTCCTTACTCCTCCCACACCTCTCATTATCCCTCACAGTCTCCCTGCCTTCCTTGAATCTCTTATGCCACTCAAAAACTGATGCTTGATTCATGCAAGATGCTTCAAAAGCAGTCTGAAGCATTCCATACGTTTCTGTGGCATTTTTTCCAAGTTTAAAACAGAATTTTATTGCATATCGTTCTTCTAAAGTGTCCTCACGTCCAGATTGCATTTTTGAAACTCACCAGCTGTAACAATCAGGCTTTAGTAGGGTGTATTCCAATTACTGCTATAGCTGTTCATTTGAAGGTGAAATCATAAAAATTTGTCAGTCATCTCATAAGATGTATAGCAATAACATAGTAAATTTTCGAGAGTCTACGACAATTTTAAATGCCTGTACAAAAAAAGTCTGGAAACTTATTGAAGGCACCACGTATATGAACTAACTGAGCCATTAGCCTAATGAGTAGAGTGTTTGCTAATGGTCCAGGAGACCGGAGTTCAATCCCAGGTCGATTCATACCAAAGACTCAAAGAATGGCACTTGACGCCGCCTTGCTTAGCACTGAGCACTATAAAGTGGGGATCAAGGGTAAAGTGGAGCAATTCTGGAAATGGAATAGCGCCCTCCCATACACCTCGGTGTAGTAGCTATTGAAAAGGGAGCCTTCGGGTCACCCTCGACTAAGGTCGCCAACTTTACTACTACATGAACTGGTCTACTAATTTCAGAGGCTTGCCATTCAATGAAAAGATGGCACCAAATTGATTAAAACTCATGAATTCTGTTGTTATCTGAGTTCACGTTGAGATCGACGCCTCTTGTTGCCTGTTCCAGACTGGATAATAGAGAAAAAGAGACCCGATCCAATGAACTCCTGCACTTTTAGGTAAATTAAGAGTTATTGGGAAATGATTACATTTTCAAACATTCATTGACATTGATCAGAAAGAGAGAAAAAAAGTTTCTTGATGAAAAAGAAGAGGGTATCGTGAATAAATGTCAGCTAAAAGATTAAGTAAGATTAGTTTGTGTGTCTTTCAGGATCTTTGTCTAGATAATTATCAGTTCAATTGTAAATAATACAAGAAAAAACAATATCCAATGTGTGGGCGACATTTAACGTAGATTCATTTTTGAATTGATTGACAAAGTAGTTCATTATTGCAAAGATTTAAAACAGCTGCTAAGATCCAATTAGTAGGGCTAATTTGGTCCCGATTTATAAATGAGAAAAATTAATTCGAAAAAAAGAAAGATAAAAAAGGATAATCAAAGCAAAATAATATATCTTATAATTATTTACTAAGTTTAAATTAGTCTGCTACAAGGCCACGAACAGGTTAGAAACATTGAAGATTGAACCCAGTTCAGTTATATTACTAGATATGTAACCCTAGCTCGGTAGGGGGGGCAGATTTGGTGCTTTTGCTTTGGTTAGGTAACCAGCTTAGGAGAAGTAAAACTCTGAATTCAAACCAGCTTTACGCCGCTTAAAAAGTGACCTTGTGTCACACCCTACTCGAGTCGTACATGTTGGCTAAATACATACTCTTCTTTAAAGCGCTCTCATTATTGGTAATATTTGGTTTAGATTGGTTTGGTTTGGTTTTATGGCATATCAACCATTGAAGGTTATTTAATTCCAAGTCCATTTTTATACATATAAACAGTTCTATTTCAAACAATTCAGTTTAGCATAATTACAGTTTAGTTCTATTTCATCCATAGATAGAACCCTATCAAGTGCTGCCACTCTGGGTCAGAGTGGACCTGGGTGCGATGGCAATCTCCAGCATTACTGGAGCCTCACCATCAGATTGTTTAGCATCATATCAGGACACTCGTTGGTGGGATTTTACTCCTATGCAGAGATGCAGTCGGTATATTCTGCTGCTCCAGCCGACAGAGCAAGGTAATATTTGCTCTGGTATGAGAGGAGCACACACACACACACACACACACACACACACTTATACACACACACACACATATACACATACATATGTATGTATATATGTACTGGAGTAAAATAAAGTTGAAGCACCTTGAATAAGTATTTCACTTTTCTCAAGATTGAACATATAAGTATCTATCTGGATTTAGTAAATGATATCTTATAAACATCAAAACGTGCATAGTTTCCAAATAAGAGGTGTATCAATATATACATATATATATATATAATTGTAAAAAACTCAACGGACTGTCATTTGGTTATTATAAATTTATTTCATTCGGCCGTTTAAATCTTAAATAGAAATCATATAAAAATCCTTAAAAATCATTTTAACTAAAGATAAGTTTGATTTTAGTAATAGCATTTATTGCCACAATTTCTTTATTAAATAAATAAATAGATGAATAAATAGACAGATATTTTCTTTAAAAAATAGGTTACCTTGGTGAAATGATACCAGCTGCTTAGTGTCCTGTGAATTTAGTAACAAAATCTTGTCTTTAAATAAGGGTGATTAACACCAGACATCTACATCGCACCCGAGTTTGGCGTCAATTTCTGGCCCATGTCCTTTTGGTTTCCCTTCCCCTCTTGAATTGTCTAATTTTCTTTTTGTTTATTTTTTTAACGAGTATTTTTATAACCTTTCTTTCCATTATGTGATGGATATCTGAAAAGTTTGGTTGCTCTTATTGAGTGGCCAGTTGAAATAAATTTATCATATTTACCAACCCCTCCGCTCGAGCAGGATATGACACAAGGTCAATTTTTAAGCGGAGTTTAACAGGTTTGAATTCAGAGTATTCCTTCTCCTTGACTATTTGCCTCACCAAGGATGAAGAACCCAGTCTGTCCTACTATTTACCCATAGCTGGAGGGAGAATAATTGGATTCATAGCTTTCCCAAGGGTATTAGTGCTATGTGAAATGCAATCAGTCTCGTCCAGGATCTGAACTCGTGTCGCCGTGTCCATTTCCTACGACGATAACCATTACACCACGGGCACCTCCTTAATAAATTTATAATAGCCAAATGAAGTCTGTTGAGGTTTTTTTCTCATTTATATGAATTTACTCTATATATCTATAAGTTTATAAATCTACAATCATAACTATATTAAACACTTCTGGAGAATTATAAATTCTCAATTTGAATTATTTCTAACTCATCTTCTCTAGATTTTATATATATATATATATATATATAAACGAGAGGCTCTCAATAAATGAGCTACACTAGGAAGGTTTTCTTTACTGGAGAGTCAGTGTGCTACCACTTCATGGGCTGTCTTTTCGATTCAAACTCGTTCTAGAAAACCCATTTTAGACCATTTTTAAACATTCATCGGACTAAAACATGCTTCTTCATTCACATTGCTTATTCTTCTGAAAATTTCATATGGTTTGCACTACACCAAAAATTTGATCGCAGACCTTTGCTCAAAACTGAAGCACTGTGATTTGCCAACATTTCGAATAGGCTTAAAACAAATATTTTCAAATCATTGAAATAATCTTAGCTTTAAACCAATTCCAAAAAATACAGAATTTACATTTATGGGAAATTTTTTTAAAGTCTCCTTATTTATTAAATGACACTCCTATATAAGATTAATGAATTACTACATTTTTCTTTTTAAGTAGAGGAATTATACTGTGAATTGAATTACCATGACCAGAAAATCCGACGAACACCTAAGCACGACACACGGAAACACTGGACAGCTGTTTCGACTTTATTAGGTCTCATCAGCAGTGTATACCGTGATCTCCACCACTGGAGATTGAACCAGCGACCACAGATTGCAGAGCCGAAACTATACAATTGAGCCAACACACACAAGTAACGCTTAATTAACTAGTCATGTAATTGCGCAGCCAATTAACCTAGTCCGATCTCCAGTGGTGGAGATCACTGCTGATGAGACCTAATAAGGTCGAAACATCTGTCCAGAGTTTCCGTATGTGTTTCTGTAAGTGTTCGCTGGATTTTCTGTTCATGGTAATTCAATTCACAAGAATAATAAAGTAGCTTGCTATATCTATAAACCAAGAATACTCAGCATAGACAATAGAACATGTATAGATCTAAGTTAGCATAGCGTAGACACAGAGTTATCGGTTTTTAGTGACAGTTAGTTTCTCTTTTAAGTAATCCTCTGACCAATTCTGCCTCTGAAGAATTTTAACTTATATATATATATATATATATATATACGTTGTGACGCGGCATAGAATATTCATCCCTGGACGGGAGTTTATTATTCGCACATGTGAAGACGGGGCAGAGTGGCACTTGATCCCTCGCAAAATAAGTTCCAGTTAAGAGTCATTTCTCGGGCATATGGGAACTGACATATAATGTGGGGGTTAATTTGGGCTAGACTGACCACCGCTGGCAAGGAGTTTCCATTTTTCACGTTACACACACCCACCAGACCACTACCTCTCATTGGGTGCCCCTTTCATATGGCCTTGTGCCACACCTAAGCAAAAAGCTTAGTAAATTACCACCAGACCACTACCTCTTCCTACCCCTAGGATAATGGAAGATATGGGCCTCTAGGTTTAGATATAATGATATTAATTATCGTAGCCGACAATTCGAGTTTCCCGTGTAATATTTCTAAAAGGCGAATAGGACATTTAGCGAGAATAAATTGAGGTGAATGAAACTAAAAAGGAATATGCAAAAGACTACTTGATAGGCAGACAACACAATGAATAAATTTCAACACGTGGGGACATTATAAAATATAACAAAGTTTTTAATACATGCGGACTCATATATTTAACGTGTCGGCTATATTATCAGCGGATAATATAAAAATACAAATGTCTGTCTTCCTTATTCGTTTCTTTCTTCCTTCTTTACATTGAGAGAGTATGTAATTGCAATACTTAGGAAGGGTGGAGGGAGAAAACGGCTTTAAGGTTTACTTAGCTTTTCGGTGGGTTCCTTCTGAGAGTATTTTCTCTTTTACGGGCAAGCGGGATTTTATATAGCTTGGCTTGGAGGCATCTCCTTGTCCAAGATTCTTTCCGCTTTTTCCCCCGGCATTTTCAATACATCCGGTCACTCCAACTGCTGTCCTGAAACCCGGCTTTGCTTCTTCGCACGGAGTTTGGCATGAGATTCGCCCGTCCGTTCACGGCGACCTCCGCCCTCAAAACTGATATTCTTTATCCCTATTTCCGCTGACGAAAAGGGTGCTACTTCCGCTTTAGGTTTCTGGCCAATCATTTAGCCTCTTTCTTCTTCCTTTACCCTGTCAGGTGATTCATTCGGACCACTATCTCTATCCAGTATATCCCCTTCTTTATCCATCCGGTCACAGAGTGCAAACATCTGTTGGCTTTCATTCGGACCTGGATTTGTTATTTCGGCCGCGAGGAATTGACCTACATTCCTTATTCCTCTTTTAACGGTCAGTCTTTGGCAGCCTGTTAATTCAAACACAGAGGGGTAGGGGAAACTTCTTATTTCTCTCCTCTCAGTGGGAGACCACGTGATAATATATATATATAAAAGAAAATTTATATATATATATATATATAAACTTTTAAGAAGTGCTCGACACCACTACAACAGACCAGGTATATTACCTTAAAAAATATCAAATTATGAATGCCAGAAGGTTGTCTATGGTTCGTAATTTGATATCTATCTGGTTTATACACACACACACACACACACACACATATATATATATATATATGCGTGTTGCAAAGTTGTTCTTTTTTTTGTTGAAAAATCCCTCAGAGAACAGAGTCGTTTTAAAAACTTAATTATTCAATTATGAAATTTACTTAGGTTAATGTGGTTCTAGACTTGAAAAATTTTTTGTCAAACAATTTACAACGAATAGCCGCTGAAATTTCAAATTGAAATAATCTACGTCAGTGGTTATCTCCCTTAGTCAAATATTCAGCCACTCACAAATCGGATCATTATAGCAATGAGCGCGAACTCAAACCCCACATTTAGAAAATGTGTCAAATAGACTTGTTCAAAAAACTTTACTGTTCTGATTATTCAATTCGGAAATTTACCTTGGTTTGTGTGTAACTATTTGATTGATTGACTGGATGATTTTAACGGCATGTCGAACTGTCTAGGATTATTTTATGCCAAGATGTTATGGAATGGCGTTCAGGATACGTTCCTTTTTTTGTAGTCCTAGCAAATACGAATATTTCTCAAACCAATAAATGAAACACTAATAAGTACGACCATTCCGGGTCAGCGGGAATTAGTAGTAATGGCAAAGAAGGGGTATTGCACACTCCCCTGGTCTCCAAAGCTGCAGACTGACCATCAGAAAGTTTAGTGTCAGATTTGATGGAGTGTCTAACCCCTCTGGAGATGATACAGTCAGCTTACTTTAAATCCCGCCAACAGGGCGTTGTATAATTAGTTTCCAACTTTTTAGTTTAACATTTTGCCCTGCCATTTCAGTTTCAAACAGTTTGATAAAAAATGATCCTGGAAGAAGAAAAGAAATATTAAAAAATAATACGTGTGAAATAATGACACCATTAAAATAAAGTTATCACAATCTTATGACGAAATAGTAATCTTTGTATTGCTTTTCCTATTTAAATGTTGATATGATATCTTTTTTAGATTTGAACTACAAAATTATTTCATGATATAGCGTATTATACACTTATCTTCAAGCCTTTAAATTAATTAGTCTATAAAGATGAAAATATTTGTTTTTGTCTGACTCTTTAGAACAAGTAGCTGCTGAAATTGAAATTTCAAATTGAAATATACACCAGTGGTTGTCTCCCTTGGTCAGATATGCAGATAAACACAAGTCGGATCATTATTATTGCGGTGAGCACGAACTCAAACCTCACATAATTATAAAGCGGCAAATCAGATTGGGAATTGTTTTATTCTTTTTGTGTATTTTAATGATATTCTACTTACAAAAGTCTCACTACAATGTACCGTTTTTGCTATAGAAGCATGCAAAAATAGGCCAATTTTGAAATAGCTTCATGCTCGTAATAAACTTTATAAGAAGTTTTTTTTTTAATTGGGTATATTCATTTTAAAATGATTTGATTAATGTTTACTCGATGTCAACTCGTCAACTAGTGAAGAGTTTGTTTTTTTATGACAAGAGGTTAGGGAATTGCGTTCATAGTACATTTATATTCACATTTTTGCATGGTTTCTTTAGAGGGTTTTTTTGTACAGTCATATGGACGAGAACCGGTGTTTTCAGCGTGATATGGCCGTAAAAACATTTTTGACATCAAGTATTAAGCAACAGGGAAATATAAAAACGTAGACCAGGAATACGACCTGGTGGTTGGCTTTGATGATACATTTAAAATTGACAATCATATTTTGTCTTTTGTCAAATGAAATGATTAGCGTTTATTTCAAGAGAGTTAAATGTTGTTTCAAAAATATATAAAATCCTAAAAAAAACCTTCAAAAGAATATTGTATTCAAGTCTGAGCACCAGTGTTGAGATAAGGAAATTGGTGTGTAATATTGAGATTAGAGTACGTACAAAAAAGTGTGACGAAAATTTAGCACCAGATAAGGAAATTGGTGTGTAATATTGAGATTAGAGTACGTACAAAAAAGTGTGACGAAAATTTAGCACCAGATAAGGAAATTGGTGTGTAATATTGAGATTAGAGTACGTACAAAAAAGTGTGACGAAAATTTAGCACCAGATAAGGAAATTGGTGTGTAATATTGAGATTAGAGTACGTACAAAAAGTGTGACGAAAATTTAGCACCAGATAAGGAAATTGGTGTGTAATATTGAGATTAGAGTACGTACAAAAAAGTGTGACGAAAATTTAGAAAAATGTAATTGAGAAAGGTTAGAGAAATTAGGATTATCTACTTTACAAGAAAGAGAAACGAGAGATGATCTAATTGAAACTTTCAAAATAATTAATGGAATTTCTAATTATAATAGACATTTTTTCAATACTTCTCCTCGAACAAGAAAAGTACAGTCAAAAAAGATTTTTTAAAAAGTCGACTAACGATTGGATTTTTGCAAAGATTGTTGGACCAAATTTCCAAATCAAATCAAAAACAGTAATAGTGTAGAAAATTTAAAGATTAGATGGGATGATTTCAGAAAAAAATGTTATGAAAAAGAATTAAAGAGGGCATTTTTGAGAATTACTATTGGGAGAATTACTTAACACAATTTGATCTGTATATAGATGAAGCATTCATAATGTATATGTTTCATGCCAACTCTTCTTTAGGTTGATGAGAGAAGATAGTTAAAAAGGGAAACGACTAAAGTGGCATAACAAATGAATAATAATAATAATGGAGGTGCCCGTGGTGTAATGGTTATCGTCGTAGGAGATGGACACGGCGACACGAGTTCAAATCCTGGACGAGACTGATTGCATTTTCACATAGTACTAATACCCTTGGGAAAGGTATGAATCCAATTATTCTCCCTCCAGTAATGGGTAAATAGTTGGGCAGACTAGGTTCTTTAGCCTTGGTGAGGCAACTAGTCTAGGAGAAGGAAAACTCTGAATTCAAACCTGCTTTAAAAGTGACCTTGTGTTATATCCTGTCCGCTTTAAAAGTGACCTTGTGTCATATCCTGTCCGAGCCGAGGGGTTGGTAATAATAATAATAATAGCACAAAAGAGTACAAGAACAGGTATGACGGGGTAGGATTGATGATTCACGGAGAATTGTGCAAGAAATTGAAATTTAACCAAATGTTAAAGAGAATGAGACCCATAAAATTTTCAGAGATTTTGAAATACAAACAGATTATCTAATTGTGGCTAGAAGACCTAGTGTTAATTGACAAAAAAAGAGAGAGGGAGAATTTGCTGTCGTGTGGATTTTGCTGTTCTGGCAGACCATAGAGTGAAAATAAATGAAAGCGAAAAGATTTACAAATACTTAAATCTTGCCAGAGAACATAAGGGTTACGTTAATATCATTGATGGTTGTTGCTCTCTGAACGGTCCTCAGGACTCTAGAGAAAAAGCTGGAGGAAGGGGAAATCAATGCGAGAAGCGAAAGCATCAAAACGAGAACGGCTAGAATACTGAGAAGAGTCCTGGAGACCTGAGGAGACTTACAATCAATCAGACTCCAGTGAAAGCTCAGCAGTTGATACTGTCGTGATGGTTAAGAGTCTTCTAATTTAATACCAATAGTTTTTAAGGTCTCAAATATTTCTAATTAATAATAGTTTTTTTGTTTTCACACAGTTATATGGTTTCAAATAGCTAATAATAATAATCTCAAGAGAAGAATGATAGCTTCAAGTAACTATTCTTAATACAAATAATTTACAGTTATATGGCTTCAAGTAACTAATAATAATTCTTAGTAAACAATTATAGCTTTAAGTAACTATTCTAAAGACAAATAATTTACAGTTATAACGGTTCATTTAACTAATAATAATCCTTAGTAAATAATTATAGCTTCAAGTAACTATTCTTAATACAAATGATTTACAGTTATATGGCATCAAGTATTGCAATTAAATACCAATAATTTTAAACAAATCTGTTTGACCCATAGATGGGACTCTAACAGGTACTACTACACTGGGTCAGAGTGAGCCTGGGAGTAATGGTGATGAAAAGTAACTCCACATTTCTCAAATTTCTAGAACTGGAGTCTCACCATCAAATGCTGTTTAGTGTCCTATGCAGGACACCCTCTTTTTTTAGCGGGTTCTTACTCCTTTGCAGAGGATAAGGTCAATCTCTTTTAAGTCTCGCCCCCGACAGAGCCAGATAGATACGAATTACTGCTGCACTGTACCAAAAAAATGCGTAACCTTTTTGATAGATCAATCTATAGAAATTAGGTTAATTAAGAGAAAATACCTTCTTTTCTCTTAATTAATCATTTGTTTTAGGGGGGGTCTCTTTTTTTTTTTTTTCTTTTTCTGAATGAACATATAAAACATGTCAACAAATTGCTACCATAGAAAAACCTTGTTCCCTTCAATTCTGCTAAATATCAATTTTTACGTAAGAGCTGTAAAATACACAGATAGCGTCTCTGCAGAGGGGTAAGACACCCCCAAACAAGACCACCTGTTGTCTGTGAGTGGCTACTCAAAATGCTTGAGGATGGGATCCTGGTGGCTGAGCAGTCCGTAACCTGGCAACCGAGGTGTTCACGTGCCTTGCGACACTGTTTTGGTCTTTACTGGGTTAGATGGGTGGACAGCGAAGCCTGACTCAATCAATCAACTTGTCATGTTAAACTCTAGCACCTGTAAGATTATGCTGACAATATTCTTCAAATTGCTCTTGTGGCCAATAAGTACCCAAACATACTTTATCTTAAAGGTGATGGCTGAGGGTCAATTGCAAGACTTGAAACTACTTAACTTTTACAAGTAAATAATTAATATCAAATATAATTATTGGTGTCAGATAGCAATACTTAAAAACATTTAACTGTGTGAGAACAAATGATTACTATTAAATAGAATCATTAGTATTAGATTGCAACACTTGAAACCATTTAATTGTGTGCAAAGAAATGATTTAATATTTATAAAATTTTTAGTATTAGATAGCAGTACTTGAAACTATTTAACTATGCGCAAAGAAATTATTGTTATTAAATAGAACTATCAGTATCAAATAATAGCAATGCTTGAAGCCATTTAACTGTGTGCAAACAAATGATTAATATTAAATAGAATTGGCATTGAATAACCATCAAGGATTGATATGCAATTAAACGAGATAACTAAATAAACATGAGTTTTTAAAAATCCGGTCTGAATTTCAATATATAACATACAATGGCTCCATAAATTAAGTTTTAAGGAAAGTGTTACATTCTTCCTAGAGATCAAAGATGGGGCGTATATTAATCCACACTGCGTTAATCAGATGTAATAAGATGTAATACTCCCCCATCTCTCTCTCTCTCTCTCTCTCTCTCCCTCTCCCACAGACTGTTATCCAGTGACAAGAGGATAACTGTTATGGAGTTTAACATTTCCGATTTCAAAGGGTTATACATACCCTGGTAGGATTTTGATAGTGTAAGTTTTCCTTTATAGATGGTTTGGTTTCTTTGTTTAATGGCATATCAACCTTTGTAGGTTATTTAATGCCAAAGCCATTCCCCTAGAAGGTACTATTTAACCCATAGCTGGGAGGATAAGGGGGTTCATACCTTTCCCAAGGTGAACGTAATAGCGCGACTGGAGTACGAACTCGCGTACTACGATTCCGCAGTCCATCGCTTTAACCATTACACCATGAGGGCATCCCCTCCTTTATAGAGAAAGATATTTTATATTTATGCTTTAAAAAAGAATATAATTCGTAGATACAAATGATTCCACATGCACATAGAAACAAACACCACTAAGTTTTCCAACATTAAAACTCAGAACTGAAATAAGCGTGAATGGTCGGATAATTCTTAGAATACATATTTATAAGTTTTGTCTTTCGTCAAATTTTGGTTGACTTATTTCTTGATTTAATTTTTAGAGGGTTTTATTGCTAAAATGCAAGATTGCAACTTCGAAGTAAACGGATACGAGCTCCAATCACGCTTTTACGTTCCCTTTCGGACTAATGCCCTTAGGGAAGGTATTAAACCCTCCTTACCCCCCCCCAACTTTGGATTTAATAGTATCACTGCTGTTCTTCTACGAGGAAAGGCATGAACCTTCTTATCCTCCCCAGCTTTGGGTTAAATAACATCACTGCTGTTCTTCTATAAGGATGGCTTTGGTATTGAATAAGGTTGATATACCAATAGATAAAAAAAAAACTAAACAATTTTTTTTAATTTGACATTATTTTCTCTGTATGAATAATAAATTGATAGAAATATTAAATATTATTAATAGACAATCAGGAAAACTAATATAAATAACTAAAAAATATTGAATTAAATAAATACGTAATCTTAATGTTTAGTCTCGGTTAAAAACTTTGGCACGATTAACAAAACTTTTTCTTGTTCCCCAATGATACCGGCATCGGAAAAATAAGGCCGAAAACGTTCGGCTTCGGAATACTCTTATTGTACTTTTAAAATGGACTAATTGAGCCAGTTGCCTTAAATGTTCTTATTTCTTCAATCTGTTTTCCATCCGTCCGTAATTATTTGTAAACGATAGTTTTCCAAAGTCAAAGTGACCTACAACTTCCGGTGACCTAAACAAAAAGGTCGCCTAGTAAAGAGATCTAATTCGTCAATATGGTGGCAACATTACAACGGCATTATCCTTGCATCTTCTCATTGATTCGGACTCATTAAATCTAAAATAGATTCTTCTTCTTCTTCTTCTTCTTCTTCTTCTTCTTCTTCTTCTTCTTCTTCTTCTTCTTCTTTATTACGGATGAAAAATCATCATTTATCCGGCAATCCGTATACATCAAAATGACTCCATCTTACTCATCTTTGATTTATTGTTTTAAAATCCGGAATAAATCATCATCATTCATGAATGATTCTAAGATCCTCATCCTTGTTGGATCCATTAGTACACCTCGGTTGAAGCATTCTTCAGCCTTCTTCAGATATTTACACTTAAGTTTACGGTTCTCACTAAGCATTTGAAAAGTGTTTGCTTTTTTTTTTTTGTTTTTTTTTGTTTTTTGGTTGGTTTGTTTGTTTGTTTTTTGGGGGGTGCTTTTTTGTCTTTGTTTAGTCTTGTAATACTAGAGGAGAAGTAGTTGATTTGATGGCCATAAACAAATATTTCCAAGTTTGTGTCTGTTGAGCACGGCGGAGCAAAATGGATATATTTTTTTATAAACTTCTCAACACTGCAAGGAGGTGCTAATGGCCTAACGGTTATCAGCACAAAGAATGGAATCAGCGAGCCGAGTTAGAATTCCTACTGTGACAGTTTTTGTTCCCCCACACACTAAGGAAAGTCATGAATCCATTTTCCCTTTATAAAACAATCGGTAAATACCCAGGTTATTGCAGTGTTTAAATTTTATAAATGTTATCAATCTTGAGTGTTCAGTTGCAGGTCAGTTTGATCCTTGCTGTTGATATTACATGGAGGGGAGATATGCACCACTATATAAATCCTGTTGATCTGTGAGACATCATAGAGGGGAATTACTCGGTATGGCATTCTGAACATCTCTTATACGTTATGGGAAACTGATGATTACTCATCTCCGGAAAGTTTTTTTTTTTCTTACATTTTTATCATACCTAATCTAAAATTTTTCCGGATTTGTTTTATAAAAAATGTGGGAAGTCTTTCTGTGTATTTGGTCCCTAGTTTTAAAAAAAGGTGTCGCTGTGAACTTTTGCACACTGTAAATAATAATAGAAAACCTGGTACCAGATTATTATTCGAAAAGTTGGAAATTGACCCTTATTCTTATTCCCAAGAATAAAATTTGGGTTAAATTTCCCTTTATTTTAGAATGTTGAGGGCAAATAACCCAATTACGTTAATGTAACCATTTCTGCATTGACTGTATACTAAGTACAGCCGCGGAAACCTTCAACAGAGCCTTTGTAGTAGATTGACTTAGTTTTTGGTCCCATAACCTTTCGGGAAAATATTTGCATAGCAATGAGTACACGTGATTGTATAAGTTCATTGTTCTGTGTGGCATCTAATAAGGCAACTGACCTTCAGTAATACCTGATGTGTTACAGCGTGTGAGAAAGTACCCAACACTGGCTGAACAAAAATAAAACGGATTACAAATAAGAATCCTTGCCAAACTTGGCAGTAAGTACGGAGAAGCGAGGTAGGGATGGGTGTCACCATCATGTCCAAGAATGACAATTCTTCTTCTTCTTCTTCTTCTTCTTCTTCTTCTTCTTCTTCTTCTTCTTCTTCTTCTTCTTCTTCTTCTTGTCTCTCCACATTTTTTTTCTTTTTTTTTCTTCTTTATTTTTTTCAATTTTCTCCTCACAGGCCTCTGCAGTCGTCAGTAAGCCTTCTCTCTTCATGCTGTGACATGGAACATTGTTTGAGGGCTGCACGCTCAGCACTGATCATCTCACCGATCTTTCTGGTATTTCTGACAAACTGCTTCGGGCTTCCGTCGCTTGCAAGCAGACGATTACAAAGTCATAAGAATAGTTCTTACCAGACACGCAACTGGGAACGGACGTCTGCCGTAGCAGCAGCAGCAGCAGTAGCAGCAGCAGCGTCACCACGACCACAGCCAACAACAACAACAACAACAACAGAAGACTCAAGCTGGAAGCTCATCAATCAATCTCGCTCAAGTGAACAACAGCATAAAAAATCTCCATTACTGAATACGCGAGAACAACTAAATTCTTCTTTACCAAAAAGGCAAAATGGTTTTAAGTGGAATTATCGGAAACACTTCAAGGATTTATATACTGCACTAGTACTTAATGATCAGGCGCATGGAAGAAAAGGTTCTATTGTGATATTCACGGACATTGGTAAGTTACTTTTATTATTTGAACATTTTATTTCATTTCTGTTTGAATAAATCCATCTTTGATGAACCGATAAATAAAACTTATAATAATCTTAATTTTATACTGGGTTTATATCTAACTGATTATCAAAACTTCTTTTTAAATATAGAAGAAATCCTTATAATATTTGGTAAGTCAGGAAAACATTCCAAACTTTCACAATCTTATTGTGTTTTTAATCTGATTGATTTATTAATTGACTGATTTTAACAGCACATCAACTTCTCCAGGATTATTTTATGCCTAAAGGTTAGGAAATCGTGCAAATTGTACGTTCATACTTACATTTTGTATAGTTATTTCTTGAGATATATTTTTTGTACGCCAATCTGATACTTGCCCATTTGGCTGGGGCTGTAGAATATACTGTACCTCTGCAGAGGGGTAAGACCACCACCAATGAGTGTCCTGGATATGACAATAATCAATCGGATGGTGAAGTTCCAGTGATGCTGGAGCTTTGGGGGATGCAGAACACCCCTTCATTATCATCGCTCTCAGGTCCACTCTGACCCGGAGTGGTAGCACCTGATAGTGCCCTATCTATGAGTCAAATAGAACTAAGCCGTGGTTTCTTGAGTTTACTGATTTTGCATTTAAACTGCATATTTATGCTAAACTGAATTGTTTAAAATAGAACTGTTTTGAAATTTAAACAGCATACTTATGATAAACTGAATTGCTCGAAAGAGAACTGTTTTGACATCTAAACTGCGTATTTATGCTAAACTGAATTATCTGAAATAAAACTGTTTTTACATTTAACTCTGTGTATTGCCCAATCAGATGGGGGTATAGAATACACCGACTGCACTTCTGCAGAGGGATAAGACCCTCCTCCCAACGAGTGTCATGATATGACATTAAACAATCTGATGGTGAGGTTCCAGTAATTCTAGAGCTTTGGGAATGCAAAGTACCGCTTCAATGCCATTCCTCTCAGGTCCACTATGGCCTAGAGCGGTACCACCTGATAGGGTCCTATCTATGGGTCAAATAGAACTAAAATGTGTATCTACGCTAAACTGAACTGCTTGAAATAGAAGTGTTTTGGCATGTAACCTGCGTACTTATGCTAAGCTGAATTGTTCAAAATAGAACTGTTTTTGACATTGAAACTATACTTACGCTAAACTGAATTGTTTGAAATAGAACTGTTTTGACATCTAACTGTGTGTGGACAAAAACTATATTTATAGTAAACTGAATTGTTTGAATTAGAACTGTTTGACATTACTGAATAGTTTGAAATAGAAATGTTTTTGACAATCAAAATGTGTACTTATGCTAACCTGAATTGTTTGAAATAGAACTGTTCATTTGTATAAAAATGGATTTGGCATTAGATTACCTACAAAGGTTGATATGCCATAAAAACCATACAAACAAACAAACCTATCTTATATAAATAATTTACAGTTATATGAAATGGAAGTAAATTATGAAAAGGAATCCGACAATATAAAGAAAATAGAAAAACAAAGTAATCCAAAAGTGATGAATTTATTATGAAGGAAAGACAAAGTTAAAACGTTTCGGTTTTAGTAAACCCTTATCAGGACTTTAACAAGTGTTGCTAGAACAACGATGGATGTTTTAATTTTTAAGTTTTTTCGTACAGTTATATGATATCAAGTATTCGTGTCTAATACAAATAATTTGCAGTTTATATGATATGAAATATTTCTATCTAATACAAATGATTTGCACACAGTTATATGGCTTCAAGTAGTCCTCTCTAATACTAATGATTGGCATGATGGTTAGAGTGTTCGCCAAAGGCCCGGAAGACCTGGGTTCAATCCCAGGTCGTGTCATACCAAAGACTTAAAAAATGGTACTTGATGCCTCCTTGCTCAACACTCTGCATTATAAGGTACGGATCAAGGGTAAAGTGGAGCAATCCAGGGGAAAGAGTTGCGTCCTCCCAACACCTCAGTAGCACTTGAAAAGGGAGCCTTCAGGTCACCTGCAAGTACAGTCGCCAACTCTAATTCAACCATTTTTCTTAAAGTCTTTTCCTTCTCTGATCACAAAGAAAATATCAAGTTATGGACGAGAAGCAGAGCCCTCCCCTACACCTTGGTGTAGTAGCCATCGAAAAGGGAGCCTTCGGGTCACCCTCGACTACGGTCGCCAACTTTACTTATATGGTTTCAAGTAATTATTTCTATTTAATAATAGTCATTTGTTTGCGCATAGTTATATGGTTTGAAATAACTAAAAAATCCTTAGTCAAGAATTATAGCTTCAAGTAACTATTCTTGATACAAAGAATTTGTAAGGTGTAATAGTGAACGTGCTGAACTACAATATCGTAGTAAGTGAGTTCGAACTCCAGTTGTGCTATTATGTTCACTTTCAGACTTATACCCATGAGAAAGGTATGAACCCCCTAATTCCCTCAGGTATGAGTTAAATAGTACACTGTTTTTCTATGTAGATGCCTTTGGTGTTAAATAATCAACAAAGGTTGATATGCTATTTAAACAAAGAAACCAAATGACTGACTTTTAAATAATATTAAGTATTCCTATCTAATACAAATTATTTGCACACTAATTTGCATTCAAGGTTTTCACTATCGGATGGCTTAATTTCATTTACTAATCAACCTTTTTTGGAAGGGGTCTTACAGAAATACAGTCACTGTATTCTAAGCCCCGCCGATTGGGCTATGTGTTTCTATATCAGATGAGATAATTATCAAAGGTTCTTCCAAAAATTCAATCGTTTATTTATTGCAAATGATTTACTGTTAAACATTAAGTATTCTAATCTAAAACAAATGATTTGCACACAATTGTATGGTTTCAAGTATTTCTATCAAATACTAATAATTACTTGATTTCAAGTAATTATTTCTATATAGTCATTTGTTTATACACAGTCATTTGGTTTCAGTTAATTAATAAAAATCCCCAATAAACAATTATACCTTCTAGTAATAATTCTTAATACAAATAATTTACTGGGGAACTCCTAGTGGCGTAATAGATAACGTATTGGACTGTAACATTGTAGTAAGTGAATTTCAAATCCAGTCATGCTTTTATATTCACTTTCAGACTAATACCCTTACGAAAGGTATGAACTTCCCTATTCCCCAATTATGGGTTAAATAGTGTCACTATTTGTCTTCTACAAGAATGGCTTTGGCATTAAATAACCCATAAAGACTATTAAACAAAAAAACAAACCAAGCCTATTTTTACCTCATTGATTTGAATTTTTTATCCTGACACTGTGGCATCTTCTATAGTCTACTGTTCTTCTATAAGAATGGTTTTGGCATCAAATTACTCTCGAAAGCTGATATGCCATTCAAGAAATAAACTAGTCATATGGCATTATTATTCATATCGAATACGAATAATTTTTAAACAGATCAATTTGATGGGACCCTTACAAGTACTACCACTTCAATTCAGAGTGGACATGGAAGTAATGGCAATGAAGGAGCACTCCACAGTCCTTGGATCTCTTGACCTGGATCCTTACCATCAGATAGAGTTTAGTGTCATACCCAGGACCTCCCCTTTTGGGATGATGTCTCACTCCTTTGCAGAGGATACAGTCAGCATATCCTAACATCAGCCGATAGAGTGTCTTTTTTAATCTGAGATGCCTAGTTACACCGCATCTTTAATCTGAGGTGCCTAGTTACTCTGCTTCTTGAATTTGACATGCCTAGTTACTCAGCTACTTTAATCTGCGATGCCTAGTTACCTCGTTTCTCTAATCTAAGATGCCTAGTTACGCTAATCTATTCCTAGTTACACTGCATCTTTAATCTGAGATGCCTAGTTACTCTAATCTGAGATGCCTAGTTACTTTGCTTCTTTAATCTGAGATGCCTAGTTACGCCGCTTATTTAATCTGAGATGCCTAGTTATTCTAATCTATGCCTAGTTACTCCGCTTCTTTAATCAGAGATGTCTAGTTACTCTGCTTCATTAATTTGAGACGCCTAGTAACTTTACTTCTTTAATCTGAGATGCCTAGTAAATCCACTTCTTTAATCTGAGATGCCGGGTTACTCCATTTCTTTAATCTGAGATGCCTAATAACTTTTCTTCTTTAATCTGAGATTCCTAGTAACTTTACTTCTTTAATCTGAGATGCCTGGTAAATCCGCTTCTTTAATCTGAGATGCCGAGTTACTCCACTTCTTTAACACTAACAAGTCTCTTTTTAAAATAAATCAAATATGTTCGTCCTTCAGGCTGTTGCATTTTATCTTCTTTCAAATGTGTGTGTGTGTGTGTGTGTGTGTGTGTGTACATGTTTCTGACTTTGTGTGTGTATGTGTAAAGTAATCTTTATGGTGCACTAAAATAAATATTACTAGTATACTTGATGCTACTGATGATATTTAGTCGATTCCCTTGGACCAATATTAGCATTAGTGTATCTGTGATATATTAATGTTTATATTGGTAATATTGGTAATTGCTAATATCTATGATATCCTTACACGGAAGACAATAGAAGAAAAGACAAGACAAGCGTATTTGTACATACAAGAATATTAACCTTTTATATATATGATATGCATAAGAATGCTATAAACAGGACAGTCGGTTGTTGCAGTAAAATACACCAACTGCATCTCTGCCGAGGAGTAAGACCCACTCCATCCCAGCGAGTATCCTGGATGTAACACTAAACAATCTGATGGTGAGGCTTCAATATTCATGGAGCTTTGGAAAATATGTAGTACACACTTCACTGCATTATTTCTGACCCGGCATGGTAGTGCCTGTAAGGGTCCCAGAGAACTGTTTGAACATTTGACTGATGTTAAATTGAATAGTTTGTGTTACATTGCAATACTTGAAACAATTAAACTGTGCAAGTGAATGAGTAATGTTGAATAGAATTTTTAGTATTAGATCGCAATACTTGAAATCGTTTAACTGTGGGCAAAAATTGAATTATTGGTATTACATCGCAGTACTTAAAACCATTCAACTGTGTTCAAATGAATGAATAGTCATCATCATCATCTTGTCGTGCCATCGGCTCGGATATCCCTGACCCTTTCTCGCCACTTCTCCCTATCCTTCATCGCTTCCAGCAGGTCCCCCTGTATCCTCACAGAGCTGCTGTGTGTGGGTTGGAGCTGGTTGAATAGAATTAATAATGT
Source organism: Sepioteuthis lessoniana (assembly GCA_963585895.1). Classification (NCBI taxonomy): domain Eukaryota; kingdom Metazoa; phylum Mollusca; class Cephalopoda; order Myopsida; family Loliginidae; genus Sepioteuthis; species Sepioteuthis lessoniana. The sequence continues at coordinate 50,098 of CAUZXS010005635.1, read as the reverse complement.
AAACAGTAATACTTGAAACTATTTAACTTGGAACAAACAAATGAACTGTAAGTCGTCTAAAAATGTTTTCCACTTACCATGCATTTACAAATCATTTATATATAAAAAGGATTTGGCATTAAATAACCTTTAAGTGTTGACATACCATAAAACCCACAGGAGGTGCCCGTGGTGTAGTCGTTATCGTCGTAGGAAATGGACACGGCGACATGAGTTCAAATCCTGGATGAGACTGATTGCATTTCACATAGCACTAATACCCTTGGGGAAGGTATGAATCCAATTATTCTCCATCCAGCTATGGGTAAATAGTAGGACAGACTAGGTCCTTCAGCCTTGGTTAGGCAACTAGTCTAGGAGAAGGAAAACTCTGAATTCAAACCTGTTAAACTCCGCTTAAAAATTGACCTTGTGTCATATCCTGCCCGAGCGGAGGGGTTGGGTAAATAGTACCATAAAACCCAATAAACCAAATCAATGGTATTAAGGGGAAAAAAACACACAAACGAGTCTCTTGCTTGTTACCATACACCCCAAAATTAATACACTTCGTTACTATACACCCCAAAATTAATACACCTTATCACCATACACCCAAATTAATACACCTTGTAACTATACACCCCAAAATTAATTAACTTCGTTACTGCACACCCCAAAATTAATACACCTCGTTACCATACACCACAAAATTAATACACCTTGTTACTATATACCCCAAAATTAATACACCTTGTTACCATGCACCACAAAATTAATACACCTCGTTACCATACACCCCAAAAATAATACACCTTGTTACCATACACCCTAAAAATTATACACCTTGTTACCATACACCCTAAAAATTAATACACCTCGTTACCATACACCCCAAAAATAATACACCTTGTTACCATACACCCTAAAAATTATACACCTTGTTACCATACACCCCAAAATTAATACACCTCGTTACCATACACCACAAAATTAATACACCTTGATGAAAATTTGAATGTAAACTCTTTTCACCCAGTGAAACATTTTAATTGCATTTAGTGTGATAGGTACGTGAAGTACCATCACCTTTTCCCATTAATCGCAAAAGTCTAATTCAACCAAGAAGTAAATAAAATTGGCATCTATGGATGCCCTTTCCGCCATTTGCAGGGGAAGTGAACAATGACTTTTTTATAAGACAATCAGGATCCATTTCTACCCAAAGCAAATAAAATGAATTTTTATTTAAGAAATATATTTAGTGTATTATTTTTTATCCAGGACAACCCCAGGTTCGTCTGTTAGTTTATACATAATTTCAATTAAGCTGAAATATTTAGCATCAACGTAACTCAGGCCTTAATATTTATACTCAATTATCAAAGATTAATCACGATATTGTAGAAAAGGAATGTAAATTATTGTAGAAAAGAAATGTAATTTATAGCAGAAAAAATGTAATTTATTGTAGAAAACGATTGTAATTTATTGTGACAGAAAAAAATTCTTAATGAATAATTATTTTCAATCCAGGAATTAATTAGTCAAGGAAAATTGTCAAGAAATTCTATTTCCTCCAAGAATTGTATTTGAAATGCCCAATTATTTCTGTATCCACCCAAGCCATCTACCCGTTCTACCGATAGGGGGTTGGAATATGTTGACTGTATCCTCGCAGAAGAGTAAGAACCCCTCCAAAAAAATTGGGTGTTCTAGATATGACACTAAAAGGCATCTGATGGAGAGGCTCTAATGCTGGAGATCTGAGATCAGTCGAGTTTTCCATCATTGCAATTACTCCCATATCCACTTTGACCCCAAGTGATAGCACCTATCAAGGTCTCATCTATGGAACGAATAGATACATTAAAGATCATTTGTATTTGATAGGACGGCGTGCAAAAAAAAAAAACAACTCTTAAAAGACAAATACTCAAAGAACGTAAATATGAATGAGTTTCCATAATCTCTTGGCATAAGATAATCCTTGATGAGTTGACATGCCATTAAAATCAGTCAACCAACCTCTACTCTATAAGTTCATTTTTTGAAGCTATGTACAGCCTGTTCAGAGTTTTCCTTCTCTTAAACTAGTTGTCTTACCAAAGTTAAAGAGTTGAGACTGGCCAACTATTTACCAACCGCTAAGTATTCATGACTTTCTCAAGGGCATTAAAGTGAACTGTATCTTCTTCAAGGATTTGAACTCGGGTCACCATGTCCATTTCCAACTACAATAAACGATGCGTTTCGTGCTTCTCAACTATCAATATTATTATACACTTATGGATCTAAGTGTTCTTCATTATAGTAGTCACAACAGTTAAGCAGTTGAACTCTCCGGCCTTCTGGTATCTGCCGTAGTTAGTAAGCTTCGGAAAATTTACACCTCAAACCTTTATTCAATCCGAACGGATAGTTTTCGTTTCGTTGTCTATTCTGCCAAAGTATGTGCTTCTCTTGAAGAAAGTTTTAGGATCTGCACTCACCCCCCCCCCAAAAAAAAGTGGGCGGGCTATCTAGAGCAGGGCTTCCCAAACGTTTTACTTGTTAAACCCCTTGTAAATCAACTTCATTTCCATTCATTACCAACATGCCGACATTTCTTCTTAGTCTCACAGGATGCCATGATAATTGGGTTGATTTTTTGGGTTTCAAGATTAGATTTTTACAAAATGCAAAAAGGTTATCATAAATAGAATATTGAATGATATAATAACGCCCACGCCAACAGATATCTGACTATACTGAAATTGACTTAACACGTGAAGATCTGGATCTCTTCGGTCGGAGCAGGATTTTTTGTTTATAATAATTTGACTTTAATTTTATTCATTAAAAATCTCTTGTCATGAATAAGACTTCAAATTTTAGGGATTGTGTTTTAATTTTACTTTTTCATTATTTTTCTTTCTTTCTTTTAATAAACTATCTTTATTTCTTTTACTAAATTATCTTTTTTTTCTAAAGTCATTTCATAACCGATTATAAAAAGGGATATTATAAAGTTCAGTATTTTTATAAAATAAATAGTTTAAAATATAATTGTTTTAAAATGCTTTCGTTCGAGGAAAATAGGTTTATATGCGTCGTTGACAACGCCGAAAAGATTCAAATCTTTTCGGTCCAAACCAGATCGTTTGTTCTTTTAAATGATGCGTGCGTTTTGAACAAGTCGTTTGTGAACGACACATCACTAGCGGCCATTACACCCAATTAGACATTCTGCTCTCGAACAACTAGTCTACATAATACAGCGATTTTCATTCTCTCCTGTTATAAATTGATTTATAAATGCATTCTTGTAAAATCCATACCCTATGGATCCCTAATGCCACCAGTCAAAATTTTATTCACTCTTAAGGATCTTTATGGATCACTTTGAGAAGCCCTGGTTTAATGGATAAAATCATTGGCTAAAGCATTTTACGCTGGGTAAAGGAGAATGAATAACAGCTTATTTTCAAGAGTTGTTCTCCCACCCAAGAAAGCACCGGCCACTCGTCTAAAAGGAGCAACGGCTGGGTTTATTGCCCAGTGCCAGCACCATCCCTCAAAAGGAATGCAATTTTTAAAACCATCCCGCGAGAGTCTTGCTTCTCGCGCAGCACTCCATATTAAACCAACTTTTGTATCACATTTTGGCCTCATGGACGGTTAAATAAATCCACCTGGCAGTTATAAATCCAATTCCTGACATGCGTAGTGCGCAAAAGTCTGGTTCAGCTGAAAAGACTGACAAAAATTGATAACAAGGTTCATCTTAATGATGAACAAACCAAGAAAAATTAACTTATACACGAAATCATCTACGAGAGGGCTGAAGAATCAGAACAATCTTAAGAATTGATGAAAGAGTTCGGTTTTAAATTCCTTGAGGATTACTTACTGTAACAGACACCTGAAGAAGGCCGGAGAGTACAGCAACAGAAATGTTATGATTCTAATAAGCGAGAACACGAGTCGAAGTACATAAATGTTGGTTAATAAACCTTTACAACACAGAAACTCAGAGAAAATTCTGATGTTATGACGAGAGGAGCCCACTGGTTGAGGGTTTCAAGCGTTTTTGACTATCTCTCCAGTCATTTTCAAAAATGTTACCATTTGTTTTTTTATGGATAAAACGCTCTTCTCGTTTGAATCAAGGATGTTGAACGATGATTCAATGGACAAAATCAATTTTGTTTGAAAACAAATATGTAAAAACATAAAAATAAAAAAATAAACCAGTTCATACCATTCTCCAAATAGATTGATTAGTTGATTGATTTTAATGACGTCAGCACGTCTAGAGGTTTGGGAATTGCGTTCATTATACGTTTATATTTATATTTTTTATGTTTTTGTTTCTTAAGTTAATTTTATTTTTTGCACGCAGTCTTATTACGGGACTATCTAAAGTATAAGCTGTACAAAGGATCGCCATTAATATTCATGAACTTTCCCGACAACAGCAGACACTTCCGGTAAAAATTGGCTAATCAAAGGACTGAAAGCTTTTAAAATCATTTGTAACTCACCTCAAAATACTCATATACTCAATTACTGGTTGAAGTTTCTGCCATGAAGATGTATCTTTTGGATTACGAACACTGGATTTTGTGAACAAAAGATCAAAATGACGACCCAGACCCAGAACTGCCGAAATAATTTTTGATGGCAATGAGTCTGAATACGAATTATGGGAGGTAAAATTTCTCGGATACCAGAGGATTCAACAGCTACACTAAATTATACTGTCACCGAAAGATCAAAGTGACGACAAAGATACGGACACTTATCGAATACGACAGATTTTTTAACAGATCTATTTGACCCATAGATGTGACCCTAACATTTTTTGTGTAATTGTTTCTTAGGATTCTTTTTTTCACATGATTCCATTGAATCTATGTGACCCATAGATAGGACCCTAATAAATGCTTCAACTCTTGGTGAGACCTGGAATTAATGGCAATGAGTGGGTACTTCACATCCTCGAAATCTCCAGAACTGAAGCCTCACCATTAGATGCAGTTTTGTACCATACCTTGAATTCGACTTTTTGGGGGATCTTACCCACCTACAAGGTGTATAGTAAAAATATTTTAAGACCCTCCAACAGGGCATCCAAATGGCTTAAGACAATAAAAAAATAACTTTGTTTCAATTATATGAAAACAAATTATATCTTTTGTGATAATGGCGGGAAAGGGAGTTTTCATTGCGAAATGGCTCAAGTGTTGAGTAGCGGCCTCGAAGAAAGTGAGTTCGAACTCCAGCCGCGCCAATACGTTCACTTTCGGATTGATACCCTTGGAAAAGTTTTGAACGCCTTTATCCCCCCCCCCAGCTATCAAGCTTGTCCTTTTACAAAGGTAGCTTTGGCCTTTAACAACCTACGAAGGTCGATATGTCATCCAAGAAACCAAGCCATTATTGCAGTAGACACATCTAAAATCTTTCGGCTGACTTCTTCATTTATTTGACCGAGATTTACGCCATCTTGTTCGTTAACAAAAATTTTGTTAAAACCATACACTCATCCTTGTCTTTTATTTCTAACCAAATATCCAAAAGAAGAAGAAGAAAAAAAGCAAGAGAGAAGCAGCACCTATAGAACATAAATCACAGAAAACGCCATCAAGACAGTCGCCACTATACAAACCAAAAACCAGCCAAAATTATCAAACATTCTCTGAAGATATCAAGAAGGTAGAAACACGTATATGAACAAAATGGATAGCTAATATATATATATATATATATATATATATATATATATATATATATATATATATATATATATATATATATATATATATATATATATATATATATAACTGGGTCATTGGTCTAATGAGTAGAGTGTTCGCCAATGGTCCGGGAGACTAGAGTTCAATACCGGGTTGAGTCATATCAAAGACTCAAAAAATGGTACTTGATGCCTCCTTGCTTAACGCTCAGCATTATAAGGTACGTATCAAAGGTAAAGTGGAGCAACCTAGGGAATGGAGTAACGCCCTCACCTACACCTTGGTGTAGTAGCTATTGAAAAAGGAGCCTTCGGGTCACCCTTGACTAAGGTCGCCAACTTTATTTGCGTACTTATATATATATATATATATCTTCGTGAACCTCTGAAAATGACATCAGTACGCGATTAGCGAAGGTATGGACAGCTCTCGATAGGCTATCGGTCAAATGGAGGTCAGACTTGTCCGATGAAATAAAATGCATTTTTTCCACGCATTGGTTGTGTTCATACTACTCGATGGATGGACCACATAGACGCTGGCTAAGAGTATAGAGAAAAAGCTTGACTGCAATTACACAAGAATGCTACGAGGTGTATTGAACGAGTCCAGGAAGCAACATCCCACAAAGCAGCTACTGTTCGTCCACTTGCCTCCCATCTCTAAGTCCGATAACCATTATATGCTGTATACTGCTGGAGAAGTAAGGACGGACTCATAAGTGACGTTCTCCTACGGCCCTTTTACATGGACGAGCAAGTGTTAGACGACCAGCTAGAATTCATCTCCAACAGCTCTGCGCGAACACAGGATGTAGCCTAGCAGACCCGCCGGAAGCGAAGGACGATAGAGACGAGTGGCAAGGGATGGTCAGGGAAATCCGTGTTTGAGGGACATGGTGACATAGATAGATAGATAGATAGATTGCATTATCTAAAAACCAATTACTTTTTTAGACTGGTTGTCTCATGTCATCTTAGAAGAGTGAAAACATTAAAAATTATTCATAAACGCGTACAATGTTATGATTATAATAGATGGAAGTGTCCGTGGCAGTGGTTAATGTACTATACTGCGACATCTTAGTAAAGAGTTCGAACTCTAGTGATGCCATAACGTTCACTTTCGAACTGATACTCATGACTAAGGTATGAATACACTTATTCTCCTGCTGTAAGTTTTCCTACTGTTCTTCTACAAGGATGGTTTTTGCATTAAATAACCCCATGAAGGATGATATACCATTAACCAAATAAATAAATAAATAAATAGATAAATAAACAAATAAATAAAAGACAAGAAGAAAATAATTGAATAATGATACAATCAAACCATGAAATTGACCCATAAGTGTTTCTAAATATTTTCAACTAATTCTATGGTGCTGATTTCGAATATTGGGTCCATTTTTAGCCATCTTATATTATTTTTGTGTGACGGAAATATTGTTTTATCTGGTAAAATTAGAGCTGCGATGAAATGAATTTCCGTCGATGCCCATGGTACTATTATTTTTGGATTATTTAATGGAATTTCATAATGAAACAAAAGGACATTTTTTTTGGTATCCAAGATTTTTCTATTTCTGCTCCGATTTGATGATTCGTTGTATTTTATAAGAAGTATATTTTTATTCAGTCATTTAAAAAGTTTTTCTGAAGATTTTGGTGTTGTGAGCGATGAACAAGGCGAACGTTTTCATCTTAAAATGATGGCGGAATGTTACCAGGGATGTTGGAGTACAAGTAATCACGGCAGATTTTTGTTAGCGTTTATAAAATGACTGTAGCAAAAATTTCCCGTTTAAAATGACCACACAGAAGAACAATTTTACTATAGAAAATGAGTTTAAACTGTAATTTTCGTCAGACGTATCACGACATTGTTTTTGAAAATTTAGTTGTTAATTCTTCTTGGTTTTGTATTTAAATAAACCTGTAGTAAAAGTAAAGTTGGCGACCGTAGTCGAGGGCGACCAGAAGGCTCCCTTTTCAATAGCTACCATCGATGTGTAGGGGAGGGCGCTATTCCTTTCCCTGGATTTCTCCACTTTACCCTCGATACGTTCCTTATATTGCTGAGTGTTAAGCAAGGAGGTATCATGTACCATTTTTTCAGTCTTTCGTATGACTCGACCTGGGATTGAACCCAGGTCTCCCGGATCATTGGCGAACTGTAAACAGGTTCAATCTGAGTTTCTTTCTGCAGTATAAATACATTTCTTCTCTATATTGTGGTTTTCTATAGCAAAATATCCATATTTGCTGGGCAAAAAGGAATGTCTTTTATTTCCAATTAGCACCTTGAAATAACTGGAAAAGTTAAAATGGTTCAAAACTTTTTTTTTCTGTAGCTCCGTTAAATCACACTACAACACAAAAATTCCCATGAAAGATTAATGTTGTGATTAGGTTACTTGGTAGTAAGGAGGATATTTAGTCGAATAACCATTCATCAAAGTTCCAGTATTGGCGTTAGAATATCCATGATACACTAACACTGAATAAACGGAAGGAAAGACAAGACAAACTCATTCACACATACAGAAACATTTAATAAATACGATATATAAATACAAGTATTCAAAGGAATACACAGACGTGCCAGAAAAGATAAAATAGGTACAGATTGTTGTTCTATGAACAAGTAGTACGTGAAGAGATACAAAAGCGGTTAAAGTCTTACTTGATGATGGCACTATGGGGTCTCAGGGCAAGCTGTGTTGCCGTTTGCTATCTGACTCCATTCTGAGGGGGTTTCCTCGTGATGTAATGGTTAAAGGTGCCCGTGGTGTATTTGGAGGTGCCCGTGGTGTAATGGTTATCGTCATAGGAAATGGACACGGCGACACGAGTTCAAACCCTGGACAAGGCTGATTGCATTTCACATTACACTAATACCCTTGGGAAAAGTATGAATCCAATTATTCTCCCTCCAGCTATGGGTAAATAGTAAATAGTAGGGAAAACTGGGTTCTCAGCCTTGGTAAGGCAACTAGTCTAGGAGAAGGAAAACTCTGAATTCAAACCTGTTAAACTCCGCTTAAAAATTGACCTTGTGTCATATCCTGCCCGAGAGGAGGGGTTGGTAAATAGGGTAATGGTTAAAACGATGGACTTCTGAATCGTAGTAAGCGAGATTGTACTCCAGTTACGCTATTACGTTCACTTTCGGGCAAATACTCTTATCCTCCCAGCTATGGGTTAAATAGTACCACTACTGTGGTGCCCATGGTGTAGTCGTTATCGCCGTAGGAAATGAACACGGTGATACGAGTTCAAATCCTGGACGAGACTGATTGCATTTCACATAGCACTAATACTCTTGGGAAAGGTATGAATCCAATAATTCTCCCTCCAGCTATGGGTAAATAGTAGGACAGACTAGGTTCTTCAGCCATGGTTAGGCAACTAGTCTAGGAGAAGGAAAACTCTGAATTAACTGTTTAACTCCACTTAAAAATTGACCTTGTGTCATATCCTGCCCGAGCAGGTTGGTAAATAGTACCACTACTGTTCTTCTAGGAGAATGGCTTCGGCATTAAATAACCTAAAAAGGTTGAAATAAACCAAACCAAACCAAACTATCCATTCTGAGGTTATTCTATTCTTACCTCACGTTGTCTTGCTGTTGTAACTACTTGGATATGAAGTCCGTAAAAGAATTATATGAAAGAAGATAGTAACAGATAAGAGACGAAGACATATTTTTATATTTTTCCTTTATTTCTGGGTTCAGCAACCATTCAATGGGCGAGGACATTTTCCCTGAATACAATTGAAAAAGGTGTTAAAAATGCGTTAGTCGTTTTTTGGGTATATATGTATCCTTATTCGGTATTTAAAGCTTTAACAACGTGTTAGTCGCTTTTGGGAGTTTGTCCAAGTCCAGTGTTTTAGTTCGTAAATCGATTGGTCCATTTTGATTCTTTTTATATTTTGGCATACTGTTAACCGAGACGGCTGCTCCTAGTGAAAGGTTAGCCAACGTGGCGCTTTAGAGCGGCCACGTGGCCTTCCACTTGCAGCAAAGGAGATTTAGATGTTGTCACTGAAAGCGAATGAGCTTCCTCCTTTTGTCGGGACGGTCCCTTTTCTTTGCGCATGCGTCACCGCTCTTCTCGTCAGAGGCCTCTGGGAGTTTCTGCATATTCTAATAATTATATTAATTCAATTATTTATTTATTTATTTATTTATTATCTACAACACATAGACCCCATCCGGGAGGGGAGACTACGTCTCTACTATTTAATGGACAAAGACAAAAAGTCTTGTCATTACTTTAGTAAGAACGGATGTAAAAAGACCGAAATGGATTCTAGGATTATCACTTGCGATTACAGACACACCCAAACATCTTAGAGAAACAATTATCTCTAGTCTCCCTATATTGTAAAAAGATGGGCACAGAGAAATAAAATCATCATCATCATCATGTCGTGTCACTTTTCCCTATCGTTCATCGCCTCAGGCAGGTCTTCTGAACAACATCCCGTATCCTCACATAGTTGCTGAATGTATGTTCGTGCTGGTCGTCCTGCTTTGGCACGGCCATGTGTGGGGAGAAATAAAATAAAAAGACTGAAATGATGTGTGTTTTAAGTTTAATGATGTTTTCATTTTTCTTCTATATTTCAGAGAGCCGAAGTTGCAACAAACACAAGAAAAATCTTTGCCTTTATTTTAATATCCGCAAAAGTATCACAAACCTAACATTCACCAAAGCCGTCTTATGGCTACCCCGTTACGATAAAAAATTAAGCATCCGACAACTTCACGGGCGGCAAAGTAGAAAGTTACGACCGTTATTTCCCCGGCGAAAAAACTGGCTACGATTTGACATCTTATCATTCGTCAACGATTGGCTTAATCAAGGGCGACAAACGCAGGGAATTGAAGTATTTCGACCGAATGATAACCGAATGTTACGGATGCACAAGGAAGGAAAAGATCCTTTCATTGTTTTAAATATTCGCTCACGGCAAAAGAGACGAATTAACAAAAGGCCCCCACGCAAATGCACCGATAATGAAAGTAGCTGTTGTCTGGCTAATTTAACTGTTAATTTTGCTGACATTGGATACAATGAGTTCATCTTGAATCCTAGTTACATACGGGTCAACTATTGCAAAGGCGACTGTGGTAAGTATATCTATTTGCTTCTATCATATTCCATATCATCAATATCTTTCTATCCATTTTTTGATTTGTTTATTTCAAGTGTCCCCCACCTCTATCAGTTTGTTTTGAAAACAGGAATATATCGTTTATCTTTACATTGAGCAAATGATTAAGTTAGTCTCCATAAAGCTTAAAGAAATATGTTTTTAATTATTTTATTTTATTTATTTTTTCATTACTTTATTGCATTTTTAATCATATCATTTTAATAATTTTATTCTATTTAATTTAATTTTGTTTTTCAATAACTCTATTTTATCAATTTTATTTTTTTATTATTCTAAATCGACTTATTTTTTAATCATTTTATTTCTAATCCTTTTTTTACTATTTCATTTATTTGTTTATTTATTTTATTTTTCAATCATTTTATTTTTCAAATCATAATTTTAATTGTTTTATTTTCGTAATTATTTTATTTAAATTATTTTGTTTAAATTATTTGGTTTTAATTATATTTCTTAATAATTTATCATTATTCTATTTTTAAGTATTTTATTTTTTAATTAAATAATTTCATAATTTTGTTTATTTTATTTTTTGTTCATTTCATTTTTTGTTTATTTTACTTTTTGTTTTATTTTATTTTTTGTTTTATTTTATTTTTTGTTTATTCTATTTTTTACCAATTTCTAAATATCATTCATTTTATAAATAATCTATTTATTTTACGTTCTAATTATAATATTAATTATTTCTTAAAATTGTTCATTATAATTACTTTTTAATTTATTTTTGATTATTCCATTTTTTTAAATTATTTGTGTGAATTGTTTTGTTTATCTTTATCCATTTTATTTTTTGATAATTTTAATTGTTCAAATTATTCTATTTAAGTTTTAATTTGACTTTTTCATTTTGATTATTTTTTAACTATTCTATTTTAATTATTTACAATACTTGAAACCATTTAACTGTGTGCAAACAATAAATATCAATACTTGAAACCATTTAACTATGTGCAAATAAATGATTAATATGAAATTGAATCATTAGTATTTGATAGCAATGCTTTCAACCATTTAACTGTGGCAAATAAAACTGCTAAATAGCAACGCTAGAAACCATTTGACTGCGAGCAAACAATAAATAGCAATACTTGAAACCATTTAACTGTATGCAAATAAAACTAAAAGTGTTAGATATCAATACATGAAACCATTTAATTGTGAACAAAATATTAGCTTTGGCTCGTTTACAAATCACATACATGTGTATAAACGGGATTTGGCATTAAATAACCTACAAGGGTTGATATGCCGTAAAACACAACCAACCTAATTCATTTGCTTTCCGTCATTTAATAGATTATGGCAATTAATTCTTCAAATAAGGTATTACAGATAATAATATTTTATTATGAAAATCAGACCGAACCGATAAAATGAAAAAGCTAAACGGCAATTACACAAGAATTTTGCGAGCAATATTGAACAAGTCCTGGCGGCAACACCCCACAAGACACCAATTATACGGCCACCTGCCTCCCATCACGAAAACTATCCAAGTTAGACGAGCCAGACACGCAGGACACTGCTGGAGAAGCAAAGACGAGCTCATAAGTGATGTACTCCTATGGACCCCCACATATGGCCGGGCAAAAGCAGGACGACCAGCTAGAATATACATTCAGCAGCTATGTGAGGATACAGGATGTAGCCCTGAAGACCTGCCAGAGGCGATGAACGATAGGGAAAAGTGGCGAGAGAGGGTCTGGGATATCCGTGCTAGTGGCACGACATGATGATGATGATGATGATGATGATGATGATGATGATGATGATGATGGCATTAAATGTGTTACAACTCTAATAACGCTTTACAAAAACATGAAAACAGTGGTTCGCTTACCTGATGTAAACGCCGACTTCTTTGACATTTACGTTGAAGTTTCGTAAGGAGATAGATTAGCCCTCTATTTGTTTATACTCTGACTTGTCTACGTACTTTGAAAGTCAATAGATCTTATAAAAGAAAATAATTTCACATTAAAAAAGCAAGAAGCAGACAATATCCCTCAGAACCAATGAGAGACGCAGACTACGAAGATGATGTAGCGCTTCTCACAAATACACCAGACTAAGTTGAATCCCTACTGTATAGCGTAGAGCAATCTCAAGGAGGCATTGCCCCGACGTGAACGCAAATAAAACTGAGTGAATGCGTTTTAAACAAAAGAGAGCCATCTCCAATCTAAGTGGTAAGCCGCTGAAATACCTCGGCATCAACATCTCATCTACTGAAAGTTAGCAAACCCCCAGTGATGGTGTGGACTGCTATTGACTGGTTATTTCTCAAAAGAAAATCTGATCTCTCTGTTAAAATAAAACGGTACTACTGTATGGATGCACCACATAGACGCTTACAAAACACAGTGAAAAAGCCAGATGGGAACTGCACAAGAAAGCTATGTATTGTTTCGAACAAAACAGCTGCTGTAAGGCCACCTACCCCCTATCTCACAAGTCATCTAAGTATGATATGCTAGGCAATGCAAGAGAAGGAAGAAGGCAATAAGAAATAAAAATGGATATTTTCTTAAAATATAAAATGTTATCCCAGTGAATTTTATGTACATGTAGAAATAAAAGTTTCATTCATACAATTTAACACGCTTCACTTAGTCTGGCGCACAGATCTTAGATTCCTAACAGACTCTGCTGGAGGCGTGTCTAGTGTAACGGTTATCGTCTTGGCTAATAGAATCGGCTACACGAGTTCTAGTTTTTGACGAGACTTGGTATTTCACTTCGAGCCCTTTGCAAAGACATCAATCTATCAGTTCTCACCCCGACACACTCACACGTTATAATAAGACTAACCTGGTTCTTTAGTTTTGGTTAGGCAACTAATTTAGAAAAAGGAAAATTCTAAATTCAAATTAACTTTACTTCGCTTAAAAATTGGACCTTGTGTTGCATTCTGCCAGTGGTGGAGGGGTTGGGTAAATACATACCTGTTGTTCTTAAGCAATCATGCATCGATGTGCTGAGTAGGTTCATCGCTACTTCGTTGATCTAGTAGGAACCAAGGTTTTAAGCGTGATTTGGCCGTCAAACCTTTTTTTTTAAATAAGCTTAGGTTAGCTGTAAGTTTTGGCCATCCAATAAGGATCGAACTCACTCTTCATTAATAATATTCAGCTCGACAAGCTCACTAAATCTCAACTCACATTTATTTAAAACGCTACTTGTGAGGAGACATTTTCAACTGTTCCCACACAATGGTTCCAAATAGGCCGGTATAGAATTTATAAATCCCGCCTGCGTTTATTTGTGATTTCAGTGGTCCACCGAGTTCACTTGTACGAAATTTCTTCATTTAATGGTCTCCTAATTCTTTTAATTTCGTATATATATATATATATATATATATATATATATATATATATATATATATGTGTGTGTGTGTGTGTGTGTGTGTGTGTGTGTGTGTGTGTGATACTATAGTATCACATTTTCGGATAGTTCATTTATCAATCCTGTCTGTGCCCATGCTGTGTTTGAAAGATCCACAGACAAGGAATGACACAATCCATCCGGAAATTCTTCTGATGGTCGGGATGATCCGTTGGAACAAAGTTGCCCGGATGTTGGCAACCCCAAAACAAGAAGAACTCTCCGTCAACAATCATTTATTGTTCGATGTTCAGACTGCATAAAGTCGCACGAGAGAGAGAGAGAGAGAGAGAGAGAGAGAGAGAGAGAGAGAGAGGGAGAGAATCTGTAAGGCTCTATGAAGAGACACAAAGAGACACGCCCTCCTCCCCCCGCCACCAACAAAACTCTCTGAATGCAAACTTCTGACAACTGACCGACTGGCTAACTGACTAATTTTTCAACATTTGCTAATTTTTGTATATTTAAATTCTTGATATCGGTGGGGGTGATGTCATCTTGCTAAATTATTGCATCATCACTCTCGTGTCCAAAATTCAGTGTTTTTATTTCTCCAATCAAACCTGTCACAGAAAAGATATGAATCCATTTTGTTTACATTTTGGCCTTCCTGTGTTGAACGTTATGTACTCGCTTAACCTTTCCAATTTGATTCACATTTCTGCTCAAAGATTTTAACTTGCTTAACACCTAACTGAAAAGCTCGCCGCCAAACCAAACCAGGTCATAAAATAATTAACCATCACCGCAACTGTACCACAGACACACACACACACACACACACACACACACATATATATATATATATATAAGAAAAGATAAAATCCAAATAAGAAATGTGTATAAAAGGGCTGAAATAGGTCTAAAATCTGATATGTCCATATTATACACTTATAAGTCCATTACTTAAAGTTTCACGTGATATGCGGAAATAAGAGAAAAAGTGCCTTTTATATATTGAATAAATATGAATAGTTTCTTGAAACTAATTGTTTGCAGAAAAAAAATTGTCGGTTGGCAGGTTGGTTGGGTTTTATGGCACATCAACCTTTGTAGGTTATTTAATGCCAAATCCATTTTTATACAAATAATCAGTTCTATTTCAAACAATTCAGTTTAGCATGAGTACACAGTTTAATTGTTAAAAACATTTCTATTTCATGCTATTCAGTTTAGTCAAACAGTTCTAATTCAACCAATTCAGTTTAGGATAAGTATAGTTTTTGTTTGCACACAATTAAATGTCAAAACGGTTCTATGTTAAACAATTCAGTTTAGTGCAAGTACAGTTTCAGTGTCAAAAACAGTTCTATTTTTAAAAATTCAGGTTAGCATAAGCACGCATTTTAAAAGTAAGTACACAGTTAAATTGTCAAAAACATTTATATTTCAAGCTATTTAGTTTAGTCAAACAGTTTTAATTCAAGCAATTCAGCTTAGCGTAAGTACGCTGTTTAAATATCAAAATTGTTCTATTTCAAGTAATTTAGTTTAGCATAAGTAATTTAGTTCTATTTGACCCATAGATAGGCTCCAATCAGATTCTATCACTCTGGGCCAGAGTGGACCTGGGAGCGATGGCAATGAAGGGGTACTCCACATTCCCCAAATCTCCAGTATCACTGAAACCTCACCATCAGATTGTTTAGTGTCATAACAGGACACTCGTGGCGGGTGGTTTACATCTCTGCAGAGGTACAGTCGGTGTATTCTACAGCCCCAGCTGACTGGGCAAGCAAAAAAAAGTGTTGACTTTGGTATTAAATAACTAACTAACTATCTAAACTAAGACCAGTTTTCCTCCTCGATTATTTCAAATGAGAGATAAAATATTACTGCATTTGATGAAATATAAGGCAATCTCTTTTTTAAATAATATCTCACAAAATATCCTCCGGAGTTTCCGTTGGAAAACTAAGGTATTTAGTTGGCTAATATTGATAGAAAAAACGGACACCATATGCAATATCAAATACTGGCGCCTCGGTGATGTAATCGTTAGTAAGGTAGACAAGCTAACATTCACTTGTCAATTCGAGCCTCATTAGGCGCTCCTTTGGTATGTCCTTGTGTCACATCTAAGCAAAAAGCTTAGTAAATTACTGTATGACATCAAATACACTAATTTAGTTGAATGAACGATTTGATGCTTTTAAAACAATTCTGCATCCACAAATATGTTCAGTTAGTTTGAACAGCGTTTTTTTATTGATTGTTTCATTTTAAAGGCATTTCAACCTGTTTAGGGTTATTTTATGTCTCGAGGCTAAAGAATTGAGTTAATTGTATATTTATACTTACATTTTTGTGAAGTATTTTTAAGAGTTTTTGCAGTTATATGATATCAATATTCCTACCTTATACAAATAATTACCGTACAATTGTATGGTTGCAAGTATTCCTATCTAATTCTAATAATTATAGTTTCAAGTAACCATTTCTTTTTAATAATAATCACTTGTTTGCACAAGGTTATATGGTTTCAAGTAGCCAATAACAATCTTAAGTAATTGTAGCTTTAAGTAACTGTTCTTAATACAAATAATTTACAGTTATATGACATCAAGTATTCTATTGAATACCGACAATTTTCAAATAGATATACGTGACCCATAGATCGGACTTTAACTGGTACTACCACTCCAGATTAGCGTTGGCTGAAAAGTAATTACAATGAAGGATTGCTCCACACTCCCCAGAGCTCCAGAACTAGATACTGGTTTGGTTGGTTTCTTTGTTTTAATGGCATATCAACCTTTGTAGTTTATTTAATGCCAAAACCATTCTCCTAGAAGAACAGTTGTGGTACTATTTAACCCATAGCTGGGAGGATAAGGGGGTTCATACCTTTCCCAATGATATTTGCCCGAAAGTGAACGTAATAACATGACTGGAGTACGAACTCGCTTACTACAATTCCGCAGTCCATCGCAACTGGATACTGACCATCAGATGCAGTTTAGTATCATAGCCATGACACCCCTTTGGTGGGGAGAGGGCTTACCCTTTGCATGAGATACTCGTCAGGGTATTCTAAGCCTCTCCAGCCGGGTGGTTCGTGTTTGTTTTATTCTGTTATTAATAATTTCTCTTTAAAGTTCCTATATATTATTCCCTCTGTTGTAAATATGCCCCTCCGCCACAAGATCGGCACCCGACTCGATATTTACTGTACCATTGCTATATGCTTTATTATAAAAGTTTTGGCTTAAAGGGATTTAAGAAATACAAAAAATAAAATACCTGCTCAAATGCCTGATTAATCTGAATCATAGCCTTTAGTTGATAAACCGTAATACCCAACTTACAGAGGGAGGTTCCTCGTGGTGTAATGGTTAAAACGATGGACGGCGAAATCGTAGTAAGCGAGTTCAAACTCCAGTCGTGCTATTATGTTCACTTTCGGGCAAGGTGTGGTTCATACCTTTCCAGATATGGGTTATATAGTACCACTACTGTTCTTCTAGGAGAATGGCTTTGGCATTAAATAACCTAAAAAATGTTGATATGCCATTAAACAAAGAAACCAAACCAACTTAGAGGTTTATTACAACGGCAATGAACTCTATATTGATAGACAATAATTTTGTATATGTTTTGTTTCACTAAGTTCGTTTCACTTCTTTGTGGTTTAATTATTAGCAAATTTCTACGGCTAGATAAAGTCTTAGAGGTTTGATGTCTGACAAATTGAATAACATGATTAGAATTATAAATCAACAAAATAATATCATACTTTTTATGTTTACATCATTCTACTATATCGTTAATACAGCATACAGTAATACAGTATGGTGTCTCAAAATAGATGCAACCCATTAATACGATAATGATTTATTACTAAGACAATGGTGATCATTTGGAACACGTCCTGCAAAAAAATGCATCCTTTGAGCTTGAGACATAAAAGTAATGTGTGTTTTAATTGTTATTATATCAGCTTTCAGGACATGCAATCATTTTTGGGGCTTCTTGTCCCAATAATAAATTATTATCATATTAATAGATTTCATCTGTTTTGAGATAGTTTTCAATGATTTTGTCTTCAAATAAGTAGTGACGCAAAATATTTTTCCTCTCTTGTCCAAGGCATTGTGATCAAGAATTGATAGTTGTTATAGTATACTATTTTCAAATCTGAAACAAAAACGAACACAACATTATTATTTGTTGTAAAATTATTAGCAGTCACATGGATCCCAAAAATACTTAGACACTCTATATTTGGCTGCGTTGTGTAAAAAATGATTATCAAAATAGATTAGAATAGCATTCACACTTGGAGTCGTATTCTACAGACATTGGGCTAAACTAACCTTAATAACAACACTATATTACGTTTGATGCCTAATGCCCAGAAACACCAATTTCATACTATATAATTTCATACTTTCTTCATATTTTACCAGCACAGCTAAAGAAGAGCAAAATATACATACCGTAGCCTGTTGTCGATATTTGTTCAGTAATTTCTTCTCTTTAGCATTTTTTTTACACTCTATGAAAACAAAACACTCGCATATAAATTATTTCTGAGTAGCGAGTTCAATCCCCTCAAAGTTCCTTGTACTTGAGGTCAGGAGTACCACTTTGTGGGATGTTTGTATTTACCTAACCCTTCATTACGAATAGGGTAAAACACAAAGTCAGTTTTTAAGCTGATTACAACTGATTTGAATTCAGGTTTCCTTCTCCTAGATTGGTTGCCACACGAAGGTCAAAGAGTCCAGTATGTCTAACTATTTTTGAAGTGTAATGGTTAATGAGACTTACGTTGTAAGCGAGTTCGATTCTAACTAGATAACCCACACTTCCGGGGTTAAAACTACATTATGTTTTTGGACGCAAGTGGCTCAGATAGAAGCCAAAATAAACTAAAGTGCTAGAAATATATCCATGAAATAATAGATAAAATATCTTTAAGATGGCTGAAATTGATTGAATTTCTTTCTGATTGGTCGTTATTTCTTCCACAGGAACCAATCAGCGTATCAAAACCTATTCTTTCTCCTCTTTTAGCTGATCAATTGAGATTCCAATTTTGCCTATCCTCTTCCTAGTATACACGGAAATCATATGATTTCTTCTTGGTTGTGACAGGTATCTGACCCGACAGACAACTTACAACCATACTTGCAAGTTAAATAATATTACTTTGAGGTTGTGACGGGTATCTGACCAAACAGGCAACATACAACCATACGCGTCAATTATATAAGATTACTTCCGTTGTACGTAGAATTGTTCCGACTAATATGCTCGTCTCCATTATTGTTTTTTTTTTACCGCCATATTTGTTGTGTACCCGTGAATGTATAGAAGGATAGGGTGGCATATTAACCTTTATGGAATGAAGTCTAAATGACAGACCGGAAACAACACTTGGGAATAAGAAGGTTAAAGAATTCGCACACATATTGTGCGCATATAACTTTATCAGCCAGATTGAGCAGAGACAAAAGTCATTCGTACACATGCTGTGTACAAATAACTCGATCAGCAGACTGAGTATAGACAAATGTCCCTCATACAAATGTTGTGTAGAAATAACTCGATCAGCAGACTGAGTATAGACAAATGTCCTTCATACAAATGCTGTGTACAAATAACTCGATCAGCAGACTGAGTATAGACAAATGTCCCTCATACAAATGCTGTGTACAAATAACTCGATCAGCAGACTGAGTATAGACAAATGTCCCTCGTACACATGCTGTGTACAAATAACTCGATCAGCAGACTGAGTATAGACAAATGTCCTTCATACAAATGTTGTGTAGAAATAACTCGATCAGCAGAGTGAGTATAGATAAATGTCCCTCATACAAATGCTGTGTACAAATAACTCGATCAGCAGACTGAGTATAGATAAATGTCCTTCATACAAATGTTGTGTAGAAATAACTCGATCAGCAGACTGAGTATAGACAAATGTCCTTCATACAAATGTTGTGTAGAAATAACTCGATCAGCAGACTGAGTATAGACAAATGTCCCTCATACAAATGTTGTGTAGAAATAACTCGATCAGCAGACTGAGTATAGACAAATGTCCCTCATACAAATGCTGTGTACAAATAACTCGATCAGCAGACTGAGTATAGACAAATGTTCCTCATACAAATGCTGTGTACAAATAACTCGATCAGCAGACTGAGTATAGACAAATGTCCTTCATACAAATGTTGTGTAGAAATAACTCGATCAGCAGACTGAGTATAGACAAATGTCCCTCATACAAATGTTGTGTACAAATAACTCGATCAGCAGACTGAGTATAGTTAAATGTCCTTCATACAAATGTTGTGTACAAATAACTCGATCAGCAGACTGAGTATAGACAAATGTCCTTCATACAAATGTTGTGTAGAAATAACTCGATCAGCAGACTGAGTATAGACAAATGTCCTTCATACAAATGTTGTGTAGAAATAACTCGATCGGCAGATTGAGCATAGACAAAAATCATTAATCAAGAAATAGTGGCTATGTTGGGGTTTCAGGGACATTGCTCGAGAGCTAAGAACACCGTCTCCCCACAAAAAATAAAACAGCAAAAAAATGGTGCATAGCGAATGTATGTGAGTACGTGGCAAAATCGATGTAAATATGTGGGAAAATTACTTTAAACCATTTCCATAGAATTATTAAAACGTCTCGTCTAATAAGGACAAACAAACAAGAATTACTTTTTTATATCTTGTCAGATTATTATTTCTTCATGAATAAAATAACATAATTTTCTATGTAAATATCTTTTCGTCTCGACTAAGCTCGTTAGACATCCTTTGCAATAAACCTTACAAGTTGAACCAGAGGAAAATCCATGGTTGAAATAAGCAAAAAAAAAAGTAAAGTTGGCGACCGTAGTTGAGGGTGACCCGACGACTCCCCTTTTAATAGCTACTACACCGAGGTGTTGGAGAGGGCGCAACTCCTTCCCCTGATGGTTGAAATAATGATATTATATTAAAACAAAATTTATTTCTATATATTCATCAAAGCAAAATAGATTAAACATATAAATTAAGTTAGAGAAAGGTATATTCTACTTATTTAAAACTTAGTGATAAAAAATATCTATGTAAAAGTAATTCCTACTTTCTTTTATCTTGGATTGCACAATTTTCACTTTAAAATGTGAATGTTTTTATGATGTTTAACAATACAAAATCTTGAAGATTTATCAATAAGTGTTATTATTTATAGATTGGTTTGGTTTCTTTGTTTAATGGCATATCAACCTTCGTGGGTTATTTAATGCCAGAGCCATCCTTATAGGAGAACGTCAGTGATGCTATTTAACCCATAGCTGTGGGGATAAGGGGGTTCATACCTTTCTCAAGGGTATTTGTCCGAAAGAGAACGTAATAGCGCAAGTGGAATTCGAACTCGCTCACTACGATTCCGCAATCCAGCGCTTTAACCATTACACCACAAGGACAATCTTTTTAGACAATCATTATATTGCATTTTAACTGCAATAGTGCACCCATATGAAATTAAGTAGTGAATACATGCAAACAGGTTGGCCTTTTAAGTAAAGTCAAATTTTATGAAATTACAGAAAGACAAATTTGTACGCAAATTGTTTTAACTGTTCCAGATATTAATGATTTCTGCGCATTTGTGGTGTTTCAATTGATTGATTAATTTTAACAGCATGTCAACCTGCCTCGGGTTATTTTATGCTTTGAGGTTAAGGAATTGCATTCATTGTACATTAATATTCACATTTCTTGCGTAGTCGTTTCCAACCGGCTCATTGGCCTAGTGGGTAGAGTGTTGGCCAATGGTCCGGAAGACCAGGGTTCAATCCCAAGTCCCGTCATACAAAAGACTTTTAAAATGGTACTTGATACCTCCTTGCTTAACACTCAGCAATATAAGGTACGTATCAAGGGTAAAGTGAAGCAATCCAGGGAAAGGAGTAGCGCCCTCCCCTACACCTCGGTGTAATAGCTATTGAAAAGGGAGCCTTCTGGTCGCCCTCGACTAAAGGGAGACAACAACAACAATTCCTTTCCAATTCAACTAATGTACATATCGTTGGATGGTTTAATGCATTATCTAATACTTATAGTTATGGAGTTTCAAGAAATTATTTCTATTTATTAATATTCATTTGTTTGCGTACTGTTATATGGTTTCAAGTAACTGATAATAATCTTCAGTAAATAATTATTGCTTTAAGTAACTATTCTTAATACAAAATAATTTACTGTAGTTTGGCAATACAAATATTCCTCGCGAATACGAATCATATAAACTATTCCTAATACAAATAATTTGCATACAGTTATATGATATCAAGTATTCCTATCTAATACAAATAATTTGCATACTGTAATATTCATTTACATATACATCTGACCGAGCAGAATGCGACACAAGGTCATTTTTAAGCGGAGTTTAACAGTTGTCATATGAAGGTTAAAGAGACTATTTACCCTTAGCTGGAGGGAGAATAACTGGATTCATACCTTTACCAAAAGTAATAGCACTATGTGAAATGCAAACGATCTTGTCCGGGATTTGAACGCGTGTTACCGGGTCCATTTCCTGTAATAATAAGCATTACACCACGAATGGCTCATACATTGCATACAGCTATACGAGGTGCATACGATAAGTTTCCAGACTTTTTTCGTATGGGCACTTTTATTCATAGTACACACATGAAACTCTAGTCCCCTTCGAAGTAATCTCCTCCGGCTGCAATGCACTTGTTGTACCGTTCCAACAACTTCTGGAAAGCCCCATCGAAGTCCTCTTCTGTGTGCGTGTCAATGACCTTCGTCATAGCCTCTTTCATCTCCTCAATTGTCTCATAACGACAGCCTCTGAGCTCAGGGGATAAGCAAAAGTCACAGGGAGCAGGGTCTGGACTATAGGGAGGGCGAGGAATTGTCTTGATGCCTATCTTGGTCAAATAGTCTGTGACAAGGATGGAGTTGTAGACTGGTGTATTGTTCTGGTGGAAATTCCACTGACCCGATTTGAAGAGTACTGGCCTCTTCCCTAGGAATCTCTTTCTGAACTCCCTTAAAACCTCAACATAGTAACCCTAGCCCTAACCCTTTGGCCAATCAACTCTGGTGTATTGACTTCCTTACTCCTCCCACGCCTCTCATTATGCCTCACAGACTCACTGCCTTCGTTGAATCTCTTATGCCACTCAAAAACCGATGCTCGATTCATGCAAGATGGTCGAGAAGCAGTCTGAAGCATTCCATACGTTTCTGTGGCATTTTTTCCAAGTTTAAAACAGAATTTTATTGCATATCGTTCTTCTAAAGTGTCATATTGCATTTTTGAAATTCACCAGCTGTGAAAACCAGGTTTTTGTAGGGTGTATTCCAACTGCTGCTATAGCTGTTCATATGAACCTGAAATCATAGAAATTGGTCAGTCGTCTCATAAGATGTATAGCAATAACATACTGAATTTTCAAAAGTCTATGGCAATTTTAAATGCCCATACGAAAAAAGTCTCAGATCAGCATACACATCATCTGAGGTAGCGCTTTAGAAGGAGAAACTAAAAGTTAGTTATAGGAAGAACCTTTCTTCGAAATCAATAAGATCAATAATAAAAGATGGAAGCATAATGAAATTATCGTTTTCTGGGTTTTACTTATAGTTTGGTTTGATTTTATGGCATACCAACCATTGTAGGTTATTTAATGCCAAATCATTTTTATGCATATATATTAAATATATATATAATTTGGTTTGGTTTAGTTTTATGGCATATCAACCCTTGTATATAAAGAGGATTTTAGCATTAAATAACCTACAAGGGTTGGTATGTAATAAAACCAAACCAAACTAAATCCTATATATTTAATATATATGTATAAAAAGGATTTGGTATTAAATAACCAACAATGGTTGATATGCCATAAAAATCGTACTTTCTGCTCGATCTTGGGCCATCATTTAAGGTAGGTATTTTGCAAAAGCGATGTGACC
The DNA here is from genome assembly GCA_963585895.1 of Sepioteuthis lessoniana. NCBI lineage: Eukaryota > Metazoa > Mollusca > Cephalopoda > Myopsida > Loliginidae > Sepioteuthis > Sepioteuthis lessoniana. Next base: position 25,825 of record CAUZXS010005635.1, on the reverse strand, counting down.
TTTGCATGTAGATTACTACTTTGTAAGTATTGAGCGTTTATTATTTATACTGTTGTAACGTTTATTCTTAAATTTGGTTCTATAAGTAGTAGGGAATCAATTCATCATGAATGATGTACTAACCAATTCCCGCAGGATACCATAATGCGGCGACTCGAAAGGGTGAATACAAAAATGTGTCGACAAAGAATGTCTATATTGTTTAATCAAATATGTATTGATGAATAAATGCTGCCCCCCCACACATGTGTTTATATATCTTTGTGTGTGTGTGTGTGTGTGTGTGTGTGTGTGTGTGTGTGTGTGTGTGTGTGCAACACTAATAATGTAATGATTTACAGACAGGAAAATAGGAAAAGTGAATATTTCTAATTTCGTAAACAAAACAAATCGTACATTAATGAAATTGAATAAACTCAATAAGGGAACGAAACAACTGTTCACTCCTTCATCCATCAATGAAGCCAAAAATATTCCAAATTTCCATAAATATAAATTCCAACAAACATCTCCGTTCTCATTGGTATCTATCGAATCCTACAGCAGATATTAAATCGTTCTTTGTGATTAAATAAATTGGATGAATAATCCATACCAGAATGCTTTCTTTTTTTAGACAGCGATGGAGGAAAGGATTTATTAAACTTCCCCAACCTTTTTTTTTTTTTTTTTTGCTGCCTTATTCTGGATTTCTTAGAATTAATCTCCAAGAGATGCAAATTTATAATAAGGAAGCCCGTAATGTAAAGAAAAAAGTTAAGAAAAGGTTTGTTATCGTTCAATCGAAAACACTTGTGAACGAAGTGAAAACAAACATAAGCTTCCCTCCCTCTCTCTCACTCTCTCCCTCTCTTCCTATCACTATCTCTCTCTTCTTCTCTTTGTACTTTTTCTCCTTCTACTCTCTCTCTCTCTCTCTCTCTCTCTCTCTCTCTCTCTCTCTCACTGCGCTCTCTTTCTTTTTTCTCCCTTTTTTCTTCTCTTTCTGGACTCTCCTATTTTTCTCACTATCACTATCTTTCTATGTTCTCTCTCTCTTTCTCTCTCTTTCTTTTTCTACTCTCTCTTTCTACTCTCTCTCTCTCTCTCTCTCTCTCTCTCTCTCTCTCTCTACCACTTCCTTTTTCTCTCGTTCCCTTTCTACTCTCTCTTTCTAACTTTTCTCCTTTTCTCTCCTTTCTTTCCATCAATCTCTTTCCTTCTTTTTCAGCTCCTTTTTCCCAATTTTTTTCTTTCTCGTTTTCAACCCTTTTTTTACTCTCTCTCTCTCTCTCTCTCTCGCTCACACACACACACATACGCATTCACAAACATATTTTACAGTTCTCTAGAATTTTCAAGGTAGATGAAACACATAAGAGGAATGGGTTCTTCCTTAAAATCGAAGATCGATCGGGTGTATTTGCTGATGTTGGTTGCAGAAAAAAAATAAAAATCTTTTTTTTTATTGGTGTTCATTGAGATTTGATCAATAGATCCTTCCATTGGTTGATGGAACAAGAATTTCTTCTATAAAAACAGTGCAATCAAAAAAGCAATTTAAGGGCCAGTTTTTTTATAAATACTCGAGTGAGTCAAACATTTTGCAATATTTTAGAAGTACCTGCAAGTTTACGGCGTGTCTATCACGTTACCGAAGCAGTTCAAGCTGTGTTAGGCACGCGTTGTGCTTGGTAGTATCATGGTAGCTGATGCGCTGACACGTTGTACATTGCTTCATTACGTGTACGGTTTGAAAAGCACTCAGGCGAACGTGTAATGTAGTAAAATTCGAAAATCTATGCTTTATGATTTCGAACTGGCCAATAACGTTGCTGAAGAAACCAAAAACATTTCTTATGTGAAAGGTGAATGGCAAAGTTGATCACAATACAGTAACCAGATGGTTGAAGAAATTTCACTTCTTTTGCAACAACCTAGGCCTAAAACCATAGATGGTTGAAGATATTTTGCTTCAGTTGCAACAACCTAGGCCTAAAACCATAGATGGTTGAAGAAATTTTGCTTCAGTTGCAACAACCTAGGCCTGTAACCAAAATGGTGTAAGAAATTTCGCTTCAGTTGCAACAACCAAGGCCTAAAACCAAAGATGGTTGAAGAAATTTCGCTTCAGTTGCAACAACCAAGGCCTAAAACCAAAGATGGTGGAAGAAATTTCGACCTGGTTGTAAGAACCTGGACGATCAGGTAGACCTAAAACGGTGTATATCGAAGTCATGTTCAAAGCCAGAAAAGCAGACCTGGTGAGTAATATTTGGAGAGTATCAGACGAGCTTAGCACCTCACAGTCCAGTGTGGTTCGTCACCTTCATAACTTTGACAAAAACATCTGGAGCTGCCGAATTGTGCCTCACATTACCAAAATATTGCAAAACTTTTGACTCCCCTTAGTAATTTTCGTTGCTTTTTTACTAAACAGAATCTAACCCAAAATTAATTGTAAAAAACAAGAGTAAACTAAAATTTTCAGAAAGAATATCAGCGTTTCTTCCAGAAGATCCCATAATTAATGTCAGGTTTGAAAATTACTGAAAATCTTTGTTTAATAAAAAATTTGCTTTCTTTTTTGTATGGGTTCTATCATAAAACCCACCTTCCTACAAGATTGATAATGATGTCTTTGCAGAAGTCTTGGTTTGGAGAAAATGTTAGCTTCTAAAATAATGAAGAACCTATTTTTCTAATGTTTTGGCTACTCTCCAAATAGTTGCAGATGTCAGTTAATCTTTGATATGCAATAAAACCCAACAAACAAACTACTATTATTCTGCAAGAGTGGCTTTGGCATTAAATAGTCCACAAAGTTTGATTTGTCATTAAACAAAGAAACCAAACCAAACAAAACTGTTGACATCAGTGAAGACAATCATAGCAAAATCATCTGTTCTGCTCGGACACTGGCTGCTGTCTTGAGGACTTACTAAGTGTGATAGTCGATAGTGACGGATGATGAGAGAAAGTCTAAGGAATATGTCTTGATGATATATTACATTATTAATTTACTTTTGTGACATTATTTCCTTTTTTAATTTTAAAAGAAATTTATATTTCTTATGTGTTCTTTTCATATGACCATCATGAGGAGAGTTAAGCGCGTTAAGTTGGACTGTGATGATACAACCTAATCGATTAAAACATTACATCACTTGCCAGCAAGAATTGTTATCATATAGATATTTTAGAATTGCGAATTTTATTCGATATATCACACAGTTCATCCACAGGGCTTTTAATACGCTGACCTATTTTTGACTCACACGGGTATTTAGACAAAACTGGACCCTCTAAAAAGGTAAGACCTTCCTCGTCAGAAAGGGTGTCTTGAACTGAATTTGCAAGAGAGGCTCCAATTTTGGAGAAATCGAGACTGGGGACAACCCATTCATAACTATTACTCACAAGTCCACTCTGACCCGGAGAATTGGTATCCGTTAGGATTCAATGCAAATGTTTTAAAATTATTTCTATTTGGTCGAAATACTTGATACTTGGTAACTGTAAATTATTTGTATTAAGAATAGTTACTTGAAGCTAGAATTGTTTACTAAGGATTATCATTATTAGGGATTTGAAACCATATAACTGTGTGCTAATTATTTGTATTAAGAATAGTTACTTAAAGCTCGATTTTTTTTACTGAAGATTATTATTATCATAACTTACTTAAAACCATATAAAATTATAGCAATTATTTGTTTTCTATAATAATAATTGAAACAATACAACAATGTGCCAAAAAATATAAAGCAGCAACACAAAAAAATGTAGTCATGGAGGCGCGCTTAGCGTAAGAAATAAAATCGGCAACCCGAGTTCAAATCTTGGACGAGGCTGTTTGCATTTCACTTCCTGATAATGCCCTTGTGAAAGGCATTAATCAGTCTGTTCCCCCACTCCCAGCCATAGAAAAATAATATTACACCAACCAATTTAGGAGAAGAAAAACTTTGAATTAAAACCAGCGCTATTTTGCTTAAAAACTAACACTGTATCACATCCTGTTCATGGTGGAACTGTTGGGCAAATACATTCATAGAAAATGTAAATTTAAAAAAAAGGTTGAAATGGAAGATAATTATTATCATTATTATCAATGCGTACTGACAGTGTGCATTGACAGTCAAACATTTACGAAGGACTCAAATTTCAGCATTCAATAATCCATAAGAAGTTGATATGTCGTTATAAAAATGAAATTAAAAAATATTACTAATTTGTTACAAACACTGATTTATATCCACAAGTGAATAAAAAAAACTGATGTACATTCCAGTTTTGCAGTTGGTTAATTTATCTATTTATTTTTACGTCTTATTTGAATTTCTAAAATGACCGCCGGTTTAATTATTAAGTTGTATTTTTTTTGTAGAATAAGGATATAAGGTTGACACAAGGGGTGGGAAAGTATAGGGTAAGTTGATACTGTAGATAAAAATATGGTTGATAAAATGAGTAATATATTAGAAGGTTAAGTCGAAAGTTTTAGTGGGTGTTTTCGTGGTGTAATGGTTAAAGTGATGGACTGCGGAACCGTAGTAAGCGAGTTCGTACTCAAGTCGCGCTATTACGTTCACTTTCGGGCAAATACCCTTGGGAAAGGTATGAACTCCCTGATATGGGTTAAATAATACCACTACTGTTCTACTAGGAGAATAGATTTGGCATTAAATAACCTACTAAGGCTGATATGCCATTAAACAACCAAACCGAAAGTTTTACAATATTTTGGTAACATGAGACCCAATTCAGCATCTCCGGATGTTTTGGCCGAGCTGAAAAAAAACACAATGGAATTTGAGATGCCGAGCTCGCCTGATGCTCTCCAAATGCTACTTGTCGGGTTTGTCTCAATGGCTTTGAGCACAGCCTCAGAATCCATAGTTTGCCTGCCCTTACTTGATCGTCAAGATTCTTGCAACCCGAGTGAAATTTCTTCAGCCATCTGGTTTCTGTTGTGTCATCAACTGCGCCATTCACATTTTGCATAAAAAAAAGTTTTAGTTGGTTTCCGCGACTTTATGATCCAGATCGAACTCGTAAAGTATTTTTCCGATGTTGACTACGTTGCAAGTTCATCTGTACTGCTTTAAAATCACACACAGATTGAAATAATGCTCAACCTGTCAGAGCACCAACTACCACAATACCACCAAGCACAACGGGCACCAAACACAGCCTGAACTACTTCGATCACATGATGCACGCACCACAAATTAGCACAGGCAAAAAACTCACCCAAGTCATAAATTCATGATTTCTTCGATATATAGCAATCGATAAAATTATTGTTTTATTTTAATAATTAATCAAAGATTGCAGTTTTTAATTTTTCAGGTTTGTAATCAGCCTAGTCAGCTGGGGCTTTAGAATACTCCGACTGCATCTCTGTAAAGGGGTAAGACTTCCCCCGCACCGAAGTGTCCTGGATAAGACATTAAAACATCTGATGGCAAAGCTCCAGTTAGTGGAGCTCTGGGAATATGGAGTACATCTTTATTGCCATTGCTCCCAGGTTCATTCAGGCTCGGAGTGGTAGTACCTGACAGAGTCCTACCTATGTGTCAAATTGAAGTTTTTGATATTTAAACTGAGTGCAAACAAATGACTTTTGCTGAATTGAATTGCTTGAAATAGAATTGTTTTATCATTTAACATTGTGTAAACACATGACTGATGTTAACGATACATAACAATACTTGGAACCCTTTGACTGTGTGCAAACAAATGATAAATAGTAAATAGAAATAGTCGTGTTAGATAGAAAGAATTACTTAAAATCATTTAACATGTTCAAAATAATGAGCTCTGGCTCGTTTAAAATGCATCTACAAAATGAGTTTACAAATCATTAAATATATGTAAAAACAGGATTTGTCATTAAATAATCTACAATGGTTGATATGCCATAAAAGCCAACCAAACCTCAGGTTTGTAAGTAAGTAAAACTAAAGCGAAAGAAATAAGCTTGTTAATTCTCGAAATAAAATCTCGAAGTGCTAATTATGCTTGTTGTGTAGCCGTAATACAACTGCACGTGTACATATACAAATATATGCGTAACATAATAAAACATTATGACGAACTTCAATGAACAAACAAATACACTTCTTTATAAAAATATATCTCTCACACTTTATTCTCGAAAGGGTTGTTGTTGGTTGTGTGTGAGAGATGAGCTGGAGACGGGGACAGACTGCTATATTGACCCCAAGTTCTTCTTCGACCATAGCAGCACTTCTTTCTCATCTCGGCTGGGTTGCTCAACCGTGGGTAACTGAGGGCCCAAAGCCCTCTGTCTGCAGCTGGGTCCCACTTCGCTGGCATCCTGTCTCCGACTGTCTCGAACCGTCTGTGTCCTGGTTATATTATTGTTTAACGTCCACCTACTTCTGCTGTTTTTCCGCTTATTTACACAGGTGCATCTCTTGATTGACGGCTCGGTCGAGGGTCAATATATAACATGCTTATAACAACCAATTTTATCAACAGCCGTTACACGATGAATAATGATTGTTTCTCTTAAAGAGGAGACGAAGATATCGGTGTGAACTGGGTGGTGTGCTTAATGCGGCAGAGCTGAATCTCAACAAAATTTGAAATCGTTGCAATCTCTTTATGCAAGTCTTTTTTTCTTGCAGAAACGTATAAAGAAGCAATTAATTGTAGTTTAGAGATTATGCGTGGGAGCAACTAACTTGAAATGTTGATAAAAAAAATCTTAACTGCAGGGTTACTTTAACTGTTATCAAATAACATTAGTAAAAATAAATAACAATCGTAAAAAAAGAACAGTTGTAAAAAAAAGCGTTATCTCAACCAAACGGCTTTCTGCTTGAAAAGTAGTTTTTATTAAACAAATGCTTTAAGGAAACATAAAAGCAAAATAGTAAAAAAAGTTAATATTTTGGACAAAATGATCCTTATGGCTAAATGACAAGATAAAATTCGATATGATTATGTCAAAAATTCAGAGTAAAAATGTCAAATTGCTAAAACTGAACAAAGATCACTTTTACAGATTTGATTTCCACAAGTGAATTCAGATTAAAAAATAATTTCTTAAAAAATCTTCGTTGATTTCTATCAAAAAAGAAATTAGTTGAGAAAATATCACTCACCAATATCAATTGTATATATTCATCCAACTCCCTCGCCAAAGGTAGGATGTGACACAAGGTCAATTTTTAAGAGCAAAGCTGGTTTGAATTCAGAATTTATTTCCCCCAGACTGGTTAACTAATCAAGGCTAAAATGCTCATTCTATCCTACCCATGACAGGACACAAGTGAAAGGCGAACAGCCTTGTGGAGGATTTGAACTCGGATTGCCGAGCCCACTTCCGGTGATGATAACCATTATGCTAGGCGTATGGAAGAAACTTCTTTAAAAACAAGATGTCTCCAGTAGAATGATGATTAACGAGTAGACTCAACTGACAATTCCAGGTGTAGCGAGTTCGATCCTCATGATTTGCTGCATCTAATTGTTTGATAATGAGCTTCACTTATCTGTCACAAAATACTAAAGTTTATAATTCGTAGTATCTGCTCTAATTCTCTGCGAGCCCAGACGGCTAGGACTGTAGAATACACCGGCTGTATCTCTGCAGAGTAGTAAAACTCCCCTCAACGAGTGTCCTGGTTATAACATTGAATAATCTAATGGTGAGGCGCCAATGCTGGTGCTCTGGGGAATGCGGAGTACCCCTTCATTGCCATCGCTCCCAGGTCCACTCTTGACCGGAGTACCTGATAGGGTTCTACAGTGTATCACAAAATTGAGTACACCCCTCACATTTCTGCAGATATTTAAGTATATCTCTTCATGGGACAACACTAACAAAATGACACTTTGACACAATGAAAAGTAGTCTGTATGCAACTTATATAACAGAGTTAATTTATTTTCCTCTCAAAATAACTCAAATAACCATTAAAAGCTAAACCCCTGCCAACAAAAGTGAGTACACCCCTAAGAAACTACACCCCTAAATGTCCAAATGAGTGCTGCTTGTCATTTTCCCTCCAAAATGTCATGTGTCTCATTAGTGTTACTAGGCCCATGTGCATAGGGAGCAGGTGTGTTCAAATTTGTAGTGCAGCTCTCACACTCTTTCATACTGGTCACTGAAAGTTCCAACATGGCACCACATGGCAAAGAACTCTCTGAGGATCTTAAAAGACATATTGTTGCGCTACGTGAAGATGACCAAGGCTACAAGAAGATTGCCAACACCCTGAAACTGAGCTGCAGCACAGTGGCTAAGATCATCCGTCGTTTTAAAAGAGCGGGGTCCACTCAGAACAGGCCTTGGGTAGGTCGTCCAAAGAAGCTGAGCGCACGTGCTGAGCGTCACATCCAAATGCTTTCTTTGAAAGATCGGCGTAGGAGTGCTGTCAGCATTGCTGCAGAGATTGAAGAGGTTGGGGGTCAGCCTATAAGTGCTCAGACTATACGCCGCACTCTACATGAAATTGGTGTGCATGGCTGTCATCCCAGGAGGAAGCCTCTTCTGAAGACGATACACAAGAAAGCCCGCAAACAGTTTGCTGAAGACATGTCAACAAAGCACATGGATTACTGGAACCATGTCCTATGGTCTGATGAGATGAAGATTAATTTGTTTAGTTCTGATGGCTTCAAGCATGTGTGGCGGCGACCAGGTGAGGAGTACAAAGATAAGTGTGTCATGCCGACAGTCAAGCATGGTGGTGGGAATATCATGGTCTGGGGCTGCATGAGTGCTGCAGGTGTTGGAGAGTTACATTTCATTGAGGGAAACATGAACTCCAGCATGTACTGTGAAATACTGCAGCAGAGCATGATCCCCTCCATCCAGAAACTGGGTCGCAGGGCAGTGTTCCAGCATGACAATGACCCCAAACACACCTCCAATACGACCACTGCTTTACTGAAGGGGCTGAGGTAATGGACTGGCCAAGCATGTCTCCTGACTTGAACCCAATAGAACATCTTTGGGGGATCCTCAAGCAGAAGGTGGAGGTGTGCAAAGTCTCAAATATCTGCCAGCTCCGCGACGTCGTCATGGAGGAGTGGAAGGGCATTCCAGTGGCTACCTGTGAAGCTCTGGTAAACTCCATGCCCAGAAGAGTAAAGCCAGTTCTGGATAATAATGGTGGCCACACAAAATATTGACAGTTGACACGGTGTATGTTAATATTGACAACTTTCCCTAATGGGTGTACTCAATTTTGTTGGCAGGGTTTAGCTTTTAATGGTTATATTTTGAGTTATTTTGAGAGGAAAATAAATTAACTCTGTTATATAAGCTGCACACAGACTACTTTTCATTGTGTCAAAGTGTCATTTTGTCAGTGTTGTCTCATGAAGAGATATACTTAAATATCTGCAGAAATGTGAGGGTGTACTCACTTTTGTGATACACTGTATCTATGGGTCGAATAGAACTGTTTGACATTTAAACTGAATGCAAACAAATGACTTACTAGACATAGTACGTTTGATCATTTAACTGTGCGTAAATTTAATTTTGTGTGAATATCACCGATGGTTAATTGAATTGTTTGTGATACATATCAATACAATCCATTACTTTTTAACAAGTCACCCAATGAAATGCTCAGATCTACGTCTGCGGGAAGAGTATCCTTTCCATGTATCAGATTTTAATTGATCATCCAATCAAACCACAATATCGGAGCTTGGTTAAATCTATCTAACGAATTAACCTTTTAAACCCAATAGGTGGGTAAGAAATGTAATGATTTAAAATGGATCAATGCACCAATAAAACCCAGTTTATTTTTTTAGACAATTTGAAAGTTCGGTTAGAACTAGTCTCCCAGTGAGCTTTTGAATTGACTTTTGAATTTTCTTTTAAAGTCAATAAATCTCTTTTTATGTTCTTATAAAAGGAAAAACACATTTTCTTAAATAAAAAAATGTATCATATTCTCCATGAGGTTTTAACACCAGGGAATACCTAATATTGTCATACAATGCTCAGTCTGCTGATTGAGTTATCTGTACACAGTATGTGTATGAGGGACATTTGTCTATACTCAGTGTGTAACATATTGACCTTCGACCTAGCCGTCAATCAAGGAACAGGTGCATCCGGTCAAAGATATCAGAGTATAACCTTGACTGTGGACGGGTTGAATTGAGTGCAGATGTTACGCCCACAAGAAACAGGTGGGTGTCAAACAATTATATAACCCGGACCACAGACAGGTTCAGTGAGTTGGAATCAGTCTAGTTGGAGATAAGATACTGTAGAGAGAACCAGCACCCAGCAGAGGGTTATGGGCTCTCAGGATCCCTGATTGAGCAGCCCAGCAGAACGAGAAAGAAGTGGTGCTAAAGACAAAGGAACTGGGGTCAATATGTTGCAGTTTGTTCAGTCTCCAACTCACCTCTCACACATAACCCTTTCACAACCATTTCGAATAAAGTGTGAGAGGTATATTTTTCTAAAGAAGTGTGTTCGTTCGTGATTATTGTGTTAACTATGTTTCCGCATGTATATGTGTATAGTTGTATATGTATCATGGTTGTGACTATACAAGTGTGCTGATCGAGTTTTCTGTTCCCAATATATGTATGAGGGACATTTGTCTATACTCAGTCTGCTGATCGAGTTATTTGTACACAGCATTTGTATGAGGGACATTTGTCTATACTCAGTCTGCTGATCGAGTTATTTGTACACAGCATTTGTATGAAGGACATTTGTCTATACTCAGTCTGCTGATCGAGTTATTTATGCACAACATTTGTATGAGGGACATTTGTCTATACTCCGTCTGCTGATCGAGTTATTTGTACACAGCATTTGTATGAAGGACATTTGTCTATACTCAGTCTGCTGATCGAGTTATTTATACACAACATTTGTATGAGGGACATTTGTCTATACTCAGTCTGCTGATCGAGTTATTTGTACACAGCATTTGTATGAAGGACATTTGTCTATACTCAGTCTGCTGATCGAGTTATTTCTACACAACATTTGTATGAGGGACATTTGTCTATACTCAGTCTGCTGATCGAGTTATTTGTACACAGCATTTGTATGAAGGACATTTGTCTATACTCAGTCTGCTGATCGAGTTATTTCTACACAACATTTGTATGAGGGACATTTGTCTATACTCAGTCTGCTGATCGAGTTATTTGTACACAACATTTGTATGAAGGACATTTGTCTATACTCAGTCTGCTGATCGAGTTATTTATACACAACATTTGTATGAGGGACATTTGTCTATACTCAGTCTGCTGATCGAGTCTGCTGATTGTGGTAATTCATTTGTACACAGCATTTGTATGAGGGACATTTGTCTATACTCAGTCTGCTGATCGAGTTATTTGTACACAGCATTTGTATGAGGAACGTTTGTCTATACTCAGTCTGCTGATCGAGTTATTTCTACACAGCATGTGTACGAATGACTTTTGTCTCTGCTCAATCTGGCTGATAAAGTTATATGCGCACAATATGTGTGCGAATTCTTTAACCTTCTTATTCCCAAGTGTTGTTTCCGGTCTGTCATTTAGACTTCATTCCATAAAGGTTAATATGCCACCCTATCCTTCTATACATTCACGGGTACACAACAAATACAGCGGTAAAAAAAAACAATAATGGAGACGAGCAAATTAGTCGGAACAATTCTACGTACAATGGAAGTAATCTTATATGATTGACGAGTATGGTTGTATGTTGCCTGTCTGGTCAGATACCTGTCACAACCTCAAAGTTAAAGTGCCCATTTGATTGGGGCTGTAGAATACACCGATTGCTTCTCTGCAGAGGGGTAAGACCCCCACCAACGAGTGCCCTGTTTATGACTCTAAACAATCTGATGATGAGGCTTCAGTAATGCTGGAGCTTTAGGGAATGCGGATTACCCCTTTATTGCTATCGCTCCCAGGTCCACTCTGGCCTGGAGTGGTAGCGCCTGATCGGGTCCTATCTATGGGTCAAATAGAACTAAACTGTGTATTTCTGCTTAACTGAAATATTTGAAATGGGACTGTTTTTTTTTATATTGAAATTGTACTTATGCTAAAATGAATTGTTTGAAATAGAATAGTTTATATGTATAAAAATTGATTTGTCATTAATAACCTACAATAGATGTACATTTTTTCTCCAGTGATGGAGATTACGGTATACACTGCTGATGAGACCTAAAAAGGTCGAAACAGCTATCCAATGTTCCCGGATATCGTGCGTAGGTGTTCGGCGGATTTTCTGATTGTGGTAATTCATAACCTACAATAGTTGATGTGCCATAAAACCAAACCAAACCAAACCAAATCAAACTTAAAGTTATAATAGATTCATTCATGTGAAGTATACTAACAGAACGAAGAAGGAAAATAAAAGGGATCTCCAAAAATTGGATCACAAAATCATTATTCGTTTGAATAGTGAGTTAGATTTGGTTTTGCCTGGTTTTTTAGTTCAACAGCTTATCAATTCCCTGTGGGTTATTTAATGCCGAATTGTGATTAAGTTGAAAATGTTTGATCCGAATTAAAACTCATTATATTAGTTTTGCTTTGATTAGGTTTATTTCTTGAACTGTATATCAACTCTTTAGATATTTAGCGCCGAAATTTTACTTATTTGTTAATGTTTGATTATAAACATTACTATATTTTCTATGTACTGCTGCAATTCATTTAAATCTCACTTTTATTTCTATTTGGCTATAACAATTTGTTTGCATCAATATATACGGTATTAATTATTCCAAATACCAATAATTTGCAAGCAACTAAATGCTTTCACGTAACTAATGATAATAGTCTTTAATAAACAATTATAACTTCAAATAACTTATATGTATGTAAATTTATCATATCAATTATTCCTATCTAACGCCAATTATTTGCAAGCAACTATATCGTTTTACGTTATTGATAATATATGGGGCATAAGAAGTTTTTTTTGGTACGTGGTGAATTGTTGGTGTTATTGGGAAATTCTGAGGTTCGTATCAGACTTGTTTTCTTCTTGTTTTCTTTGTTATGTGGAATCTATAAGAGAATTAAGGACAGAAGAAAAAAAGGCAAGGATAACTTTAGACTCAAACTTTATTTTCTGGGTTTACGACTATTTTGTGGTGATAATGTTTTCCTGAAACAGTAGAAATAGTCACGTTTCCCAGACAAGGAAAGTATATTATAAAATCATTTTCAGCAATTAAAAGTTTGAGGGACCGTCGTGTGTTCAGCTGGTATGTTTAGCAGAAGCTGCTACGAGTAGGAGAGATGCATCGTGCTGCTAAGTTCAGGACTTGGCAGGGTCGTGCTTTTCCCACCACCAACAGAGAGAAACCAGGTCCGTCCATTCAAAGTGAGAAATGGTCAATTAGAGAGTTTCTCCTTAGCGCTATAAACCCTATCTTTTCAGACATGCGCCGATTTCGCTTCCTGTCGGAGGCCTTCTAGGAAACTGTCACTTTTTGCATTTCTTCTTTTTTTCTTTTTCTTTTTCTTTTTCATTTCTTTTTGAAAAAGAAAAAAAAATAGTCTTTAATAAACCATCATATTTTCAAGTAACTAATCTCGATACAAATAATTTTCAAACCTCAATACAACTAATTTTCAAACTGTCACTTTTTGCATTTCTTCTTTTTTTCTTTTTCTTTTTCATTTCTTTTTGATCCCCACAAAAATAGTCTTTAATAAACAATCATATTTACAAGTAACTAATCTCAATAAAAATAATTTTCAAACCTATCTACTTGACCCCAAGATGGGACCCTAACAGATTTATTTGAACCATAGATGGGATCCTAATAGATCTATTTGATCCTTAGACAGGATCCTAACAGGTATTACCATTCCAGGTTAGGGTAAATCAAAGTATGACTTATATAAAGAAAGAGTGCAAGAGTGACTCAAAAGCAGAAAGTCGTTGAGTGAGTAAATGAATGAACGAGTTAAAGAAAGAGTATTTTAGTAAGTGAGTGAGAGGTTTAAAGTGACACGAGGTAAACCAAGTAGATACTTTGAAATCATACAGCATAACTCTACAGTTACAAGGGGGTGTCCTTGTGGTGTAATGGTTAAAGCGATGGACTGCGGAATCGTAGAAAGCGAGTTCGTACTCCAGTCGCGCTATTATGTTCACTTTTGGGAAAATACCCTTGGGAAAGGCATGAACCCCCATATCCTCCCAGCTATGGGTTAAATAGTACCTCTACAGTTCTTCTTGAGGGATGGCTTTGGCATTAAATAACCTACAAAGGTGGATATGCCATTAAACAAAGAAACCATCTACAGTTACATAAGGATAAAAAGTGACTGATTCATTTAGATGCTTTAAACTTTTTAAACAAGGGAAGGACGGAAGATGATGGGAGAGAAAAAAAGGAAATAAATAAAAATAAAACAAAGAAGTGCATTTTAGTTGGAGTAAAATGACTTGAAAATGATGGAATAGAAGTAGACATTCAAGAAAAAACTTTTTTGATGATTTCAAATAAATTTCATGTATTTTTAGTTGCTGAAGTTGAAAAAAAAATTTTTTTCTTCATAACGTTTCACTTTTTTAATAAACTTTCTTTTTGTTTTAAATTATAGATTTTCGCATAATTTAACATGTCAAAAAATTGTTTTGGTGTGATTTTTATTTACTTCTTATCGCTGGTTTCCTTCTTTAATGGCATATCAACCTTTGTGGATTATTAAATGTCAAAACCATCCTTATAGAATAGCAGTAGTAATACTATTTAACCCATAGGTAAGGAGGTTTATAACTTTCCCAAGGGAATTAGTCTATAAGTGAACGTAATAGAATGACAGAGTTTAGACTCACAATGATGTCTCAGTCCAACGCGCAAGCTACTACTCCACGGAGACATCCCTTATTTATTCTGAGTACAAAACTAAAAAGTTAGAACAATATTCCTGGCTTTTCCATTACACGTTTTCGTATTATTTCACACACTACATATTTGTATAAAGGACACAGATTGAATTTAGCAATTAGTCATATTAAAATCTATGTTTAAACCAAAAGTGAATTTCTTAAACGTCAATTTTGTTCAGAAAGAACATCCAATTAAAACAAAAATATATACATCTTGGTGTTTGGTTTGGTTAGGTTTTATGGAATCAACCATTTTCGGTAATTTAATACCAAATCCCGTTAATACAAATATATATATATATATATATATATATATATATATATATATATATATATATATATATATAGGATTTATAAACTTATGTCAAAAAAGTTAAACGTTTCCAAGTATTGCTATGTATCACTAACAATTCAATTAAACATCAGTCATTTTTTACACACAGTTAAATGATCAAACAGCTTTATTTCAAACAATTCACTTTAATATAAGTCATTTGTTTGCACGCAGTTTAAATGTCAAACAGTTCGATTAAACCTAAAGATAGGACCCTTTCAGGTGCTACCATATCGGGGTAGAGTTGACCTTGGAGTGATGGGGCACTCTGCAGCCCCCAAATCTCCACCATTACTGGAGCCTAACCATCAGATAATTTTGTATCATATCCAGGCATCTCTGCAGAAGGGTAAGTTCTTCGCTCTTACGAGCAAAGGTCTTACCCTTCTGCAGAGATGCAGTCATGTATTCTACACCCCCAGCCAACTGGGCTACCTCTTGGTAAAGCTATCAGATACAATTTGGTGAATTTGGATAAAAGTACAGCTACTTTCACTTCATATCAAACTTGGATAAATAAGACAGTTTTTTAGAGGCTTATCAGAAGTTAAAACCCGTTTTGTCTGTTCGTACCAAAAGTTTTCTGGATTTTTTAAAGCTAAATTTAAAGAAGGTATCTTTAAAAATTCATTTCTGATGCAGATTTTAATGCTACGATGAACGAGCTTGTAATTAGACGCTTGGGTTTTATTCAAAGAAGTAATTTCTAAGTAATCATTTTCTTCATCATCAAGGCACACAAATGGCACGAATTCGTTTGATTCTTTCTTACCATTCGTCCCTATCGACCATTGCCCAAGATAGGTCTTCTTAACGGCATCCAATATCTGCCCAGAGCTGATGAATGTAATTTTTTGCTGGTCGGTCAACGCTGCTATATTTAGGTGTAGAAGTCCATTGGAAAATTTCACTTATGAGTTCATCTTTACTTCTTCAGTAATGCCCAGCATGTCTTATTTGTCTCACTTTGGGGGTTTGCGAGATGGGAGGTAAGTGGCCGTACAACTGCTGTTTTATAGATGCTGTTTCATGGATTTGTTAAAAACAACACGTAGCATCTTTGTGTAGTTCTCATCTACATTTTTCCAGGACTTTTTTAAAGTCCGAGTGATGCTGCTTTACGGTAGTTCTGACACTATTACAGTAGGAAAAATTCCCGTTTTAATCTATCAAAGAGATTAGATTTCCTTTGGGTCGATAGCCTATCAATAGCAGTCCATGCTTCACACAACAATAAGCAAATAATTGAAAAGACATCAGTTTTGACTGATGAGATATTGTTACCGAGGTATAAGAACTGGACTACAGTTTTCAGAGGCTTACCATTTAATGAAGAGATGCTTAAAACATATGAACTCTGTTTTATCTGAGTTCATGTAGGAAGAAATGCCTCTTACTGCCAGTTCCAGAATCTGTTAAGGAAATTCGAGGCTTGAGCAGGTGTATTTACAAGAAGTCCTTGATAATCTTCGTAGCCTGCATCAGTAGTATTTGGGATATCGTCTGCTTCATGCTCTTTTTAGTTTGAAACCATTTTCTTTTGTTTGATCTACTGACGATCAGAGTGGATTATCAGGGTGGATTATGAATAGAAATAGTGTCAATGTACCTCCTTGCAAAACTCCAAGAAATGGTGCCAATATATCTCTTTGAAAGACTCCAAGAAATGGTGCCAATATATCTCCTTTAAAGACTCCAAGAATAGTGTTAAAGAAATCATTGTCACTATTGGGTGAAAAAAAACCCAAAGCTTTCATGTTTTTGTAGAGTATCATTAAAGCAGTAACAGTTTATTTAAACAATTATAAAATCCTTCATCCGGGTATTTTCAAGGGTTTGCAACACAGAAATCCAATAAATCCCACACCTCAAAAGTGAAATTAAAACAAGAGTGAAATCTCAATGGAAGAAAAGTTTTATTTGCAGATATTAGAAAATATTTTTTCCGAGTAAAGAAAATATTTGTATGAATATTTGCTTTTGTTATAAAGAAAACGTTACAGACTTCTTTAAGAGAAATGATTAAACTCATAAAGATTTTGAAATATTGTCAGAAATTCATTTGCATAATAGCTCCCAAATGGCAGCAAGTTTCTGAGATGTAAAAGAACAGGAAAAGACTTCTTTTTTTTTATCTCTGACGAAAAATACATCATCTGAAAATCTTGGGATATTTTTGATAGAAATGATATGTTTTCTGTCAAAGGATTTTCTTTCCAAAATTCCTTACAATCACGTGTGGCTGACTGAGTCATCAGAAAGTTGAAGACATTATAATATTCACGTCTCTATATAAGGCCAATGTATAGGACGCCCCGGGTAGTGTAATGGTTATCAAGCTAGACGAGTCAACCTTTACGATTGAGTTCGTGTCTCATTGGGTGCCTCATTGATACGGCCTTGTGCCACATCTAAGCAAATGGCTTAATAAATCATTAGGCTAATGTACGTTGCGAAAATGCCTCCTAGCAAGAAAAAAAGGCAAAAATAAGGAACTAAAATACAAAAAAATGTGAGGCGTTTATTTATCAAGTTTAAGAATTTGGGTTGCAACATGAGTATCGGCGTACACTTATTGGGTCTGCGTTTACAATTTAGATGGTTGGTTTGGTTTAAGGCATATCAATCCTTTTTGGTTATTTAATGACAAATCCTGTTTATACATATATTAGATATTTGATTTATAAACGCATAGTTTATTGGTAACATTTTTAAACGACTCGGAGCTCATTTCTTTGCACATTGCGAAACGATTTCAAGTATTTAACACGAATGTTTCTTTGTTTGCACACAGGGGGTGTCCTCGTGGTGTAATGGTTAAAGCGATGGACTGCGGAATCGTAGTAAGCGAGTTCGAACTCCAGTCGCGCTATTACGTTCGCTTTCGGGCAAATACCCTTGGGAAAGGTATGAACCCCCTCATCCTCCTAGCTATGGGTTAAATAGTACCACTACTGTTCTTCTAGGAGAATAGCTTTGGCATTAAATAAACGACAAAGTTGATCTACTGACGTTATGCTATTAAACAAACAAACAAACATTTGTTTGCACACAGTTAAATGGTTTCAAGTATCCCTATTTAATATTAACAATTCAATTTAAAATCGATCATTTTTTTACACACAGTTAAATGGATATACATATGATCTATAAATGAATAAAACTTATTTTTTAAAAATGGGTATTATTAAGTATTGATATTGTTTGCACACAGTTAAATTGTTACAAGTATTTCTATGTGATACTAATTATTCAATTAAGCATCAGTCATTTGTTTGCACACAGTTAAATGGTCAAACAGTTCTATTTGACCCAAAGATCGGACCTTATCAGGTACTACATCTCCGAGTCAGAGTGGACCTGGTATTAATGGTAATGAAGGGATACTCTGCATTCCCCAAAGCTCCAGGATTGGAGCCTTACCAGACGCTTTTATAATGACGATTGTAAGCAAAGGTACTGAGGAGCGAATAGATAAGTTATCAAAAGAAAAAAGCCAGCAGTCGAAAGGAAGACGAGTCGACAAAGTTCAATATCTTTTCCCGTGGGCCAGATGTAACAAGATATGCTTGATCTAGCACCATTAGCCCCGGGTCAACGGCGATCACTATCTAAGGGGTGACGGGAGCAGGCCGGAAGATATCACTGACCCAAGGTGGAAGTGGAGGTGATGTGTTCTGTGAATCTTAATATATATATATATATCATCGTAAGTCATGTTGACTGCACGGATTTCCCTGACTCTCTCTCTCTCTCTCTCTCTCTCTCTCTCTCTCTCTCTCTCTCTCTCTCCATCCGTCCTTATCAACCATCGCCCCCGGCAGTTACTCCAGACTACATCCTGTGTCTGCAAAGAGCTGATGTAAATAAATTCTTGTTTGTCGGCCAACACCGGCACGTCCATGCGTAGAGGTCCTATATATGTACAGATTTCGTGATGGAGCATCTTTTTCTCTTTGAGAGGCTGGGGTACGTGAAGACAAACGTTTGCGTAAACGGTGAAGGAGGAAAGAGTCCTGTTCCTAGAAAAGAAAGAAGCTAATCCCCAGGTGGTATCCGTTATCAATTTCTTTCGACTTCCACAGTACCATCGACTGAACGGAGAAAATAAAGCAACGAATGTCCTAACGCTTAAGACATGATGTCTAGTTTGTTGTTTTCTCTCCCCATCTAATCCATCATAGACATAGTAGTCATGAATGACTACGCTACATGACCTTAATTTTGGAGAACGGCAAATTAGAAATTCAAATATAGAAAATCTACATAATGTTACCAGATATACTTGTGTAATGTGCGACTTTTCGAGACCCATTTTTCAACTCGAAAACTAGAAAGCGTTCATTACATGAGATGTTTTTGAAGCATCAAAGCTTACCTTGTCTCTTGATCTAACCTTGTCCTAACTTTGATCCAAAGTGTCCTCCAAAGGCCTATACCTAAACAAAGAATATTAATTGAGATAATAAATTTTTTACTTAACATTGTTAACTATTTATAAAACTTCTGCATATAAGTAAAGTTGGTGACTGTAGTCAAGGGCGACTAGAAGGCTCCCTTTTCAATAGCTACTACACCAATGTGTAGGGGAGGGCGCTACTGCTTTCCTTGGATTGCTCCACTTTATCCTCGATACGTACCTTATATTACTGAGTATTAAGCAAGGAGGTATCAAGTATCATTTTTAAAGTCTTTGGTATGACGCGACCTGGGATTGAACCCAGGACTTCTGGACTGCTGGCGAACACTCTACCCACTAATATGCACAAATATTATAAATAGTACGTTAAGTTACTTGAACAGCTTTATTTAAAGCTTTCGAGACGATGTCAAGAGATTTTGTTTACCAAAATAAGTGAATAATGCTTCCTAAGCGTACTTAAGCACTTGTACACATAATTATTATATTCTGTTGTGTATCATCGGTTAGGTTTTAGAATTTTTTAAATTTTCAAGTAAACACGGTTAGCTACATCAAAGTCTAGACTACATTGTTTAATTACGGTATTGTATTAATTTTGATTGTGTCTCAGTAAGTGCAAATAACTACCCGAATGTTTCCTCTTTATGTTATTGGATGTTGAAAGATTTTTGAAGACTACCATAGCCAAAAGGTTGGGTGAGTCCCGTATGTTAGTAGGTAACTTGCTGGACTGCGACATCTTAGTAAACGAGTTCGAACTCCAGTCGTGCTATAACGGTCACTTTCAGATTAATGCCCTTGGTAAACGTGTAAAGCCCCTTATCTCTCCAACTAAGGGTTGAATGGGACAACTCGTGTCCTTTTTACATGGATAGCTTTGGTTTTGAATAACCCACGAAGTTTGATATGCCATTAAGCAAAGAACTTAAACCGATAACCAAAAGTTAGAAGTTATTCAGCACACGGAATATATGACAAGAACACTTTTTACGCATAAGAATTTGAGGTCGTTCATTAGTGGAAGTCGTTCATTAATCATGTTGATACGATTGTAGCAGAATGGGCTATGGTTGAACTGTTGAAGGTTGTCTTCGTATATTTGTCGTATCTGAGTACCATAACTCACTGCTGTTGTACCTGAGTATCATAACTCTTTGGGTGTGAGAGGAGAACACTTGTAGCAGAGGAAATGTATTAATATTTATCATTTCTTCGCGTTAAACAATGTAATTCACAACGAATTAATAACATATTCTATTGCTTGAGTAAAGTTACCAGAACAAATACAAGAGTGAAATGAAATGCAAGAAAGAGCTTATAAAGAGTTGTATGAAGGAATGTCCAAATGGTTTTTTGGTATAAGTTGAGAGCCCTTAGTTGAATGGAAGTTGTGTGAAAACTTACATCAAAGCATTGCATCGTACGCCATACATCACGAGGTTTGTTGGGGCGAATGCCTCCTCTGTTTGCGAAACATACATACTCAAGCTTGCTTCTGACTGTCGAGTCAGGACCGAAGAGATCTGCCTTTGGCAAGCGCTTTTTTGGTCACGCCACCTAGCGGCCTTAGAAGTATTTTTTTGGAAGGCAAATCCCTTCACTTAGTTTATTTTCTAAGACTCATTTAATCAAAATTCAAATATATCTTTTCATAATTTTTTTTTCACAGGTAATAAAATAATTATTTTTTTTTCACAGGTAATAAGATATTTGATAATAAAAATTAATAAAACTGAATGATTTTTTTCTTTTTCAGATCTGACCCAAGGCTTCGAGGACGGCTTGAATAATGTATCAATTCGCCAAAGTCTTATCCGACACAGCACAAACGCCACCCTTAATAAACTAATTGCACCCTGTTGTGTTCCAGTCCGCTATGATGCACACAATATCCAATACACAATTGATGGGGAAATCCATAAAGGAACAATTCGGGAAATGTCCATAGCAGAATGTGGATGTCGTTAATCCATTAACAAACAAAAATCCTCAAATATGATTAGTCAAAATCTTCTTAAAAGGACATTTTTCTTCAACAAACACCGCCCATATTTACGCACAAATGCGGGACGAAAACAAACTAATCGCCATTGTGATTTGGCTGTTGATTTCATAAATTACCTGTTATGTTGAAGTCAGATTAAACGACAGAAGAAATCTGCGTAAAAATTGGTCGATTCCATCGTCTTTAAAAGCAAGAAACTAGACACAATAATTCACCTGACGTTGTTCAAATTCTCTATTTTCCTTTGTGAATACTTTAAACGAAAATCGAGAAATATGTCCTGTCAGCCCTCAACAAAATTAATCTATTTGTTTTATTATCCTATAAGAACTCCTTACCTGTTTTTATTGTATTTGAAGTCAGTATTACTTTTTAAAATTAACTTTACTAGTATTATTCAATAAGACTTGTTAGTTGTTATTTTTATTTATTTATTTTTGGGAAAATCAGTTTCACTGTTGACAAATGGATGAATTTTTATTGGGGAAAAAAAGCACAAAAAACATATCTACGCGGATCGATCAATAAGTTCGTTGCCTCGTAGGATTAAAAAATTATTAGTTAATTTTTCATCTGAGTTTTTCACTGTATAGAAATTGATTTATATGATTAATGGAGAAGCGTTGGATAAAGTGCATTGACAAAGAAGAAGATGATGTTGAAAAATCGATATTTGTTGTTTAGAAATTTTCTTTTTCATTGCTAGGCAACCAATTTCTTGATTAAGCTATGTATATCATTTTTTATATTGCGGTAAAAATATCATTTTCTTTTGACTTTCAAATAAATACATAATTAAAACCATATTTTTGTTGCTATTTATAGACTATTAATGTGATTAATTAAAAAAAAAAAAAAGAATTCATCTTGAAAAATCGATATTTGTCGGGTAAATACTTTCTTCTTCTTTAGGCTACTGATTTATTGACTTACATTTTTGAAGCCACTTCAATAATTAGATTTTTTTATGAATATAATTTTTCAATTTATTATAGTTTTCATCAGAAATGATTGGCTTAAACAAGTGAACAAAAATTCTAAATGTCCTGTCAGGGGAATTCACAATACACAGGTTGTATCAGTAAAAGAGTCAGATTACCCACCCCAAAAAAGGGGGTGTCCCGGGTATGACACCCTACTGCATCTGATATTCGCTTTCCAGATTTGGAGATTTGGGAAGTATGGAGTACACCTTCATTGTAATTACTCCCAGGTCCACTCTGACTCAAAGTGGAAGTACCTTTCCTGGTCCCCTCTATGGATTAAAGAGGTATGTTTAAAAAATAGCCGTATTCAATAGGACCAAGTGCCAAAAAAAACATAAGAGACAACTGCACAAGAAGTGTAAATGTGAACGTACAATGAATGCGATTTCCTAAGCTCTAGACATAAAATAACCCTAGACTGGTTGACGTGCCGTTAAAATCAATCAAGAAGGAGATAATTTTCTTTATAAACATAATTTTAAAATCATGATTGTCTTCTTTACAAAACGCAATAAATTTAAGCTAATTTTTTTTTAAATCCCATATATATTTCTATTAGGTTGTTTGAAAGATAATGATTGATTTTACATGTATATTTATGATAAAGTGACTTGCCTAGCGTAACGGTTATTATCATAGGAAATGGAATTGGCAACCTGAGATCATATCCTGGACGAAACTGTTTGCTTTGAACTTTGGGCTAATTCCATTGGGAAAGGCGTGAATTCATCTGTTCTGCCCTTCACCCATGCTATGGGTAAATAGTAGGGCAGACTGACTCTTTATCATGTTGAGGCAACTAGCATAGAAGAAGGAAAATTTTGAATTCAAACCAGCTTTACTCCATTTAGAAATTGATGTTGTGTCATATTCTGCCAGTGGCAGAGGGGTTGAGTAAGTACAGACATCTATGATAAAATCAGTCACCATTTTCCCAAACCATCAAATATAAATAAATCAATGATATAAATTCGCATGTCTTAGTAACTAGTATTATATTACTCCTTGAGAGTTTTCCCCCCAACCTTGGTTGATGGTCTTTCACTGGAGTCTGAGTGACAGCAAGTCTCCTCAAGTGTCCAGGACTCGTCTTAGTATTCTAGCCGACCATAACAAGTATATAGTTTGGGAAAACTCTGTTCGTCCTCCAGTTTCCAACTCTTCTAGCCACTTTATCAGGCCTTTGGGGATTGTTCCGAGTGCACCAATTGCAAATGGTATCCCCGTCGCCTTCATGTTCCATAGCTTTTTTCTTAGTTTTCTTGTAAGGTCTAAGTACTTTTTTTGTTTGTTTGTTTTCTTTGATTTTCTCTCTATTTTAAGCCGAGAAAGCAAAGTTCGGCAGGTTCTCTTCTTGTTCTTTCTTTTTTTTTTCTTTTATTTACTATCACTAGGTCTGGTCTTCTGGCCAAGATTTGATTATCGGTTTGTATCTCAAAATCCCAGAGAATTTTCCGCGTTTTATTCTCCTGAACAGTCTCTGGTTTGTGCATATACCATTAAGTAGTATGGTCTAACTTCAGATTCTTACACAATCCCCGGTAGATCCCTTTCCCTACCCAGTCGTGTTTATTCCTATATTCTTTTTACACTGGTTTACAACATTCACTTATTATGTTATTAATTGTTTCGTCTCTAGCACCACATAACCTACACCTGCTATTTGTTGTGTTTTAGCGATTTTCGCTTTAACATAGTTAGTCCTTATGGCGTTGTTTGTGCTACTGTTAGAAGAGATTCAGTTTCTCTCTTAAGGTTTCCCCTTTCTTAGCCATGTCCAAATCTTTATCGGGGGACATTAGTTTTTATCATCATTATTATTATTTGTTTGCAATGCTTCCTTGGTTATCTTCCCTTATTAAAATCTTTCCCTTCAACCGGAAAAAATCTTTGCATAGAATATGTACACTATTAATTTCAAAGAGATCAAATTCTGTTCATTGATTTATCAGATAGTTCGAAAAATCCTTTCTTAAATTCTTTTTCGTAACATTATTTCTGAAATTATTCAATTTAGTCTTAAAATTTCTTCCAAAAATATATTACTCTATTAGCAAAAATCCAATTGGTTGACAGACTTAGTTTTTGAAATCTCTCTTGATAGTGAATTTCCAATTCGATGACAATAAGTTCCTAGTTATATTCAAATTCATTTTTTTTGTCTTGAGATGAAAAACTTCTAAATTGTTTGTGGATCTAATTTACTTTTTTTTAATCCTTGAGGCATGACAGTTTTTGCTTTGAAGATTTGCTATGAAGGATTAATGAACATCACTCAATTGAATAAAACTCTCCGCTCTTTTTTGCTCGTTTAATTGCTACTGTGACAATCATATTGTTGGTCATCAGACGATTTTAAGACTATATTAACTGCATTTTCAGACAGATATGCCATATATATATTTAATTATCTGTCAATTTGCTTGAAACTCCCACAGTAAATTATTATCAGACAAAAAAAATTAATCCGCTGTCTTCATTATGAGATTATCTTTTGAAGGGAAAACTAATTTCTTTTTTCAGACTCTTTAATTTGAAATTGCAGTTAAGGTTCATAGTTACACGAAGAGATACGATGACAACTTCACTGCCCTTATCAACCAAACTGGATGGATAAGGATAAAAAGAATGAGACAAAGTTAAGTCCATCCTCTGCGCATGCAAAAACACGCATGCGCACAGTTTCTTAGAGATAAACTGTCTTTGGAGAACGTAAATTAAGGCAGAAAAATCGAAAAATCCCTCCAGGATAATCTGTTTATTGATTTGAATAAGAGAAAAAAAAATTCCCTTCTATTTGCAGCTGCCAGTTCTCTCGCCTGAGTTTGAAATTCCATTTTTGTGCATGTTTTAAGTTTAACATAATATATTGCAGCTACGTTATTTTATTAATATTGATTTGTTTTGACAGTATGTCAACCCGTTTAGTATAATTTTATGCCTAGAGGTAAGGGAATCGCGTTCATTCTACGTTGATATATACAAAAGACACTGCGAGCAGCCGATGACTGACCGCCCAAATGGCTACGAAAAGCAATGATCAAAGTTAAGATAGAATGAAATATTAATCAAAAATTAGTTATAAAAATTGTTGCTTATTTGTTTGAAATCTAATTCGAAAATCAAAATTATGAATTCTAGTTATGAATTTAAATTTAAGCTACGTTACGATCATTTTTATTGGAATATAATCTGACATTTACCA
>CAUZXS010005634.1:72500-87403 GCA_963585895.1 Sepioteuthis lessoniana | reverse complement strand
CATCCAAGAAAAGAAGTAGCGTTTCTTCCTAACACCTCGATGTTGTAGCTGTTAAAAAAGGAACGATCGTCAACTTTACTACTTATATATATATATGTATACTTGTAACTATTTTGCTCTACTTAGTATTGAGCATTTTTTGTACTTGTAGCCTAAGCAGCCATTTACAGTGTTTTTTTTCTTTGATCAATCGATAGCGTATCTGTTGATTTTTTTCAATTTGTGTGATAAGGTTGGCCTTTTCTTTTTTTTTTTTTTTTTCCAATATATTTTTTTCCCCTAAACAGTGTTTCGTTGTATATTTTATCTTCGAATTACTTGCGGTTTTTTTCCCTTACCGTAAGTGCTTTTATTCAGTAAGTTATTTAATTTTATATATATATATATATATATATATATATATATATATATATATTTCTGTATAGAAAAGAATAAAATAAAGATTATTTTCTAAATTGGAAACTTTTTCAACTCTTTTCATTCCAAAATCTTTCGGGTTCTATTTTTCATTTATCTTGTATGTATTACATTGTTTTTGTTATTGGTTTCTTTGGTTCTTATTAATTTCGTTCTTTCTTTTCGGCTATATTTTCTCTTTTCTTTCTTCTTTCTTTCTTTCTTTCTTTCTAACATTTTTTTGTTCCTTAAGTTTCTCTTCTTTCGATTCCTCCTTGTCTTATTTCCCAATATATCTCTTTTAGATTTTTCCTTTTTCCTTCCATCTTTCTCCCTTTCTTTTTGATTTTTTTCCTTGCTCAGCATTTCTCTTCTCTCCCTCTCTCTCTTTCTCCTCTCACACACACAAACACACTCACACTCGCACTCATACCCATAAATAAACATTCACATAAATGTTATAACTCCCTGGAACTCAGTTTCCATTCAATATTTTGAAATATTCATCTCTGTTTCACATTCATTCCACACATTGGCTCGTGCACGCGCGTACACACACACACACACACTCACACACACACACACACACAGTATATATATATATAAAAGGTGTTGAAACATTGATATTCTTTGTAAACGAAAAATGTTCAATAATTGAAATAGAGTGAATGTATCTAAACACATCTAAGTGGTTTGTTTCTATTTCCCATAGTTTTCTTTCGAGCATTAAAAATAACTTTATATATTAAAAATTAATAAATGAATATTATATATATTATATATATTATTATATATAATATATATTATTATATTATATATATATATATATATATATATATATATATACAGGGTGGAACGATAAAATTGTCGTCCTAAAGAAAATAACACTACAGCTTTATTTTAAAACTTTTATTGAAAAAAAATCAATTCAGCTAACTTGATTATGTAGTAGAGCTGACATCTATTCAATGAAGCTGCCTTCAGCCTCAATCACCGGCCTCGATATGGATCCGGAACTAGAAGCATGCCTTTTCCACAAGCGCCGGCGGGAGCTCGGCGAATACTCGGCGGATGGCGGCGATCAGGCTGGCTTTGGTGTTGTGGGAGGTCATGTTAGTGATGTTCTCGACGGATGACCAAACGTAGTCCAGCGGGTTCAGGTCGTGGAAGAAGTGGGACAGTGAAAGAAGGGAACAAAGTCGTAGCGCTCCTTTTGAAGCCAAGTCTGGGTCTCTTTGGACTTATGGGCCGGCGCAGAGTGGTGCTGCCACACCCAGGGTCTGCCACCGGCCTCCTGATTGCATCAGTGGATCACCACACTCTTCAGCACATCTAGGTACACTTTAGTGTTGACTTTCAAGCCGACTTCGAAGATGTGACGTGGCATGATATGGTCCTCACCCGACCAAAGACCATAACCGTAGCCGGAAACTTTGTTTTCATCACCCTGGGCACGTCCCTGTTATTCGTGGTAATCAAGCGATGGTTCTGGCTGTTGTGCACCTGGTCATGGCAGAAGTTCTTTTAGTCTAAAAAGAACCAGAACATCTTTGGTTTCTTGGGATTCTTCAGTTTGTTGAGGAACCTGACGGACTTGATTAGCCTGAGGTTCTTTGTCTTCTCAGTCAAGATCTGGCTTGTCTGGCGCCTGCAGGACCTACACTTCAAGTCCTCCTTAACACATGCATTCACAGTTGTGTGTGAGATGCCTAAATCTCTGGCAATCTGCCGAATAGGCCGCTGGGGAGTTTCATCAATGATTGCCTGGAACTTTTCGATGAACTCCTTGGTCTGGGTCTTCCTGGCCTTGGGATTCCGCTCCACCACCTCTAAAGGGTCGTCCGATGTGTTGAACTGTCCGGATTTGCATTTTGAGGGTGCTGGCAATTGTCCTGTTGTCATAACTTAGATCGGTAGAGAGTATGAGTTGTACAGCGGTGCATCTCCGATCTCGATCGTTGAACATTGTGTCACTTTCAGACATGATAGAAGGCTCCTATCGCTCTTGGGATTTGTACACAACTGGCCAACTCGTAGATGGTCTGCAACAAAAAGAGAAAGCCGGTTTTCATTCAACGGAAATGGAATCATGTCGTCTTATCAAGGGCGACAATTTTATCGTTCCACCCTGTATATATAGGAGGTGCCCGTGGTGTAATGGTGTAATATATATATATATATATATATATATATATATATATATATATATTCTTCTTGCTTTAATATTGTAATTTTAAATATTCAATATTTAATATTGTAAAATAGTACTCACACATACACACACACACACATATATATATATTTTTTTTAGTGCGAGAAAGTTAGGCACGGGAGATAGAAACAAGGTAGCAGAGATACGTAGAAATCTTAAGCAGAAATAAGTGGGAAACACAAAAATATATATTTATATATAAATCGTAATTATATATATATATATATATATATATATTGAATATGTATATATATATATATATATATATATTGGAAAGAAAACTAAACGGACTGTCAGTCGAAATAATAGCATAATGACAGTCTGTATAGTTTTCTTTCCAATTTATATATATATATATATATATAATTACGATTTATATATAAATATGTGTTTGCGTTTCCCACTTTTTTCCGCCCAAGATTTTTACGCATCTCAGAATGAGATTTTTATATATTTTTATAATTATATATTAATAGTCATACCTTGAGCACTCCTGGAGAATTAAATGAAACCTCTCAATACATTCTCTATTTGAATTATTCAAAACTCATCATCTCTCGACATTTATTGTATATATATAAATATATTGTCATCCACAGACCGATTGTTTCGTTGTATCACAACTCTTCTGTGTGGCTAGACATATTCGTAACACTACATATTTCTCTCTCTCTCTCTCTCTCTCTCTCTCTCTCTCTCTCTCTCTGTCTCTCTCTCTCTCTCACACACACACACACACACACATATGAATACAGTGTCTTTGAAATAATTTGATATCATTATCAATAAAGAAAGATAGAACATATGTACCTGAATTAATGCGAGCGTAAACACAAAATTAAAGGCGCTTGGTGACTGCTAGTTTCTCGCCCATGCAGCCATGATTTAATGATTACACTGCTCACCAAGTGCTGCCGTTGACTTTGTGTCTACGCTATCCTAATTTAGATACATTCACTCTATTTCTATTATTGAACATTTTTCATTTACAAAGATATCAATGTTTCAACACCTTATATATATATATATATATATATATATATATATATATATATATATATATATATATATGGGGGGGTTTACTTAATTTCTCGTTCATTTCCTCTGTCTAATCTCATTCACATTTTTAATCCGTTTGATTACATTTTTTCTTTATTTATTTATTTATCTTTTATATTCTTTCTTTCTTTCTTTCTTTCTTTCTTTCTTTCTATTTTTTTTATTCTATTTTTTTTAATTCTATTTCCTTTTTCGTTATTTGTTTGTTTGTTTGTTTCTTTTTATTTTCTTTCTTTCTTTTTTCCTTGTTTGTTTGTTTATTTCTTTCTTTCTTTCTTTCTTTCTTTCTTTCTATTTTTTTATTTTATTTCCTTTTTCGTTATTTATTTGTTTCTTTTTATTTTTTCTTTCTTTTTTCCTTGTTTGTTTGTTTGTTTCTTTCTTTCTTTCTTTCTTTCTTCCTTCCTTTCTTTCTTTCTATTTTTTTTATTTTATTTCCTTTTTCGTTATTTGTTTGTTTCTTTTTATTTTCTTTCTTTCTTTTTTCCTTGTTTGTTTGTTTGTTTGTTTCTTTCTTTCTTTCTTTCTTTCTTTCTTTTTACTGTCGTTTGAATCTCCCTTTCTTTTTTTTTTTCTTTTTTTTTGCTGTTTTTATTCTTTCATCATTTTATTTTCCTTTTTTCTTTTCAACCAGTTCTCTAACCAGGAGGGGCCGTCCTCGTGGTGTAATGGTTAAAGCACTAGACGGCGGAATCATAGTGAGTTCGAACTCCAGTCGCGCTATTACGTTCACTTTCGGACAAATACCCTTGGGAAAAGTATGAACCCCATTATCCTTCCTTTATTGGTTAAATAGCGTTACTGCTGTTTTCCTCTAGGGATGACTTTGGCATTAAGTAACCCGCGATGGTTGATATTCCATTAAACAAAGAAATAAACCAACCAGTTCTTCTTTTCTTTCTCACCCTGACCACTTTTGTCGAACACCTGCACTTAAGCACACACACACACACACACACATTATTAGTTCGTTTATCAATTTCTTTATCCATCGTTTATCACAAACCACATCGTCATCTTAAGCTTCAGAACCCGAAATACTACCTTCCCACACGTGGGCCACCCACCTGACTAAATAGTAACTGGAGATTTTTTTAAAATTCTGTAATTACATTTTACATGCTGTTGAATAACAAATTACACCATTTTATGGGCAATAGTGATGGAGAAATAGGAATGCAGCTCATCCGAGCATATGTACTGCGGACTGATTACCGGCCATTCGATCTCGGTATTTGTCCGACGCCTCACGTACGCCAGAGTATTGTGGGAATCAGGTGCAGGGCCATAGTCCACATACGCCTAGCGGTTCCAAAGTTGCATTGGACCCTGTTGGCATTCTCTTAAAAAGGGGCGCCTCAGGAGCCCTGCGATAAACCGAGCCCTACCGAAGCAGTTAAAATCCTGGGGGACGGTATCCAAACTGAGTCGGTCTCAGCCATCCGACACGAATGCTTGGCTTCCCCAGCATGCGTGTCTGTCGCCTTTGACCAACGGGAAACAGACCAAGAGAAGAAGACCACACAAACCGGTCCGTCCACCCTGATCTCATTTTTAACTGACCGTTGACCAGGGGCTTATGTTTTGTGCCTAAAGGTTACGAAATGTTCATTGCATGTATATTCTCGACCCCTCCGCACGAACACGATGTAACACAGGGCCATTTTTCTAAATAGAGTTTAACTGCTTTATATATTACGAGTTTTTCTTCTTCTACATTGGTTGCCTGGTCAAGATTAAAAACCCCAGTCTGCTCTACTGTTACAGCTGGAAAGAGAATAGCTAAATATTTACCTTTCCTAAAGGTATTAGCACTATATGAAATGCAAGCAGCCTCGTGCAGGATTTGAACTCTGATTGCCGAGTTCATTTCCGCAGACGATAACCATTACACTACGGACGTTCATTGTACATTCGTATTTACATTTTTTGTGTTGTTGTTTCTTAATTTTTTTTTTTTTTTTTTTTTTGCACAGTTATAGGATATCAAGTATTTTTATCTATACAAATAATTTACACACAGTTGGATGGTTTCAAGTATTCCTATCAAATACTAATAATGTATTCATTGTAAGTTATTGTTGGTTATTTAATGTTGAATCTTGTTTATACATATATATTTAGTATGATTTGTTGATAAAGCAGTTTGAAGGTAATTTTTAAACGAGACGGAGCAACCCAGTTAATTGGCTTAAAATATTGCTATCTACGAGGATCATTAAATAAGTTTCCAGACTTTTTTCGTATGGGCACTTTTATTGATAGTACACACATGAAACTCAAGTCTCCTTCGAAGTAATCTCCTCCGGCTGCAATGCACTTGTGGTACCGTTCGAACAACTTCTGGAAGGCCCCATGGAGGTCCTCTTGTGTGAGCGTGTCAATGACCTTCGTCACAGCCTCTTTCATCTCCTCAATTGTCTCACAACGACAGCCTCTGAGCTTAGGGAATGACCAAAAGTCACAGGGAGCAAGGTCTGGACTATAGGGACGGTGAGGAACTGTCTTGATGCCCATCTTGGTCAAATAGTCAGTGATAAGGATGGAGTTGTGGACTGGTGTATTGTCCTGGTGGAAACGCCACTGACTCGATTTGAAGAGTGCTAGCCTCTTCCAACGGAATATCTTCCTGAACTCCCTTAAAACCTCAACATAGTAACCCTAACCCTTTGGCCAATCAACTCTGGTGTATTGACTTCCTTACTCCTCCCACACCTCTAATCATTCCTCACAGACTCTCTGCCCTCCTTGAACCTCTTATGCTCCTCAAAAACTGATGCTCGATTCATGCAAGATGGTCGAAAAGCAGTCTGAAGCATTCCATACGTTTCTGTGGCCTTTTTTCCAAGTTTAAAACAGAATTTTATTGCATATTGTTCTTCTAAAGTGTCCTCACGTCCAGATTGCATTTTTGAAATTCACCAGTTGTGACAATCAGGCTTTTTAGGGTGTATTCCAATTCCTGCTGTGGCTGTTCATTTGAACCTGAAATCATAAAAATTGGTCAGGCATCTCATAAGATGTATAGCAATAACATACTGATTTTCAAGAGTCTACGACAATTTTAAATGCCTGTATAAAAAAGTCTGGAAACTTATTGAATGCACCATGTAACAATAATTGTTTTATTCGCTAAAAGTGATCGGGATGGTGTATTCCAAAGTCGTAACCGACTGGGCAGTATTTCGTTAGATTGTTTTTTTATACACAGTTATGTGATATCAAGTATAGTAATCTAATACAAATAATTTGCACGCAATTGTATGGTTTTAATTATTCCTATCTAACACTAATAATTATATGATTTCAAGTAATTATTTCTATTTAATAATATTTGTTTGTTTGCATAGATATATTGTTTCAGTTAAGCAATAATCTATATCGTTATAATCAAGTCGCATTGCTAGTACGGATTTCTCTGATTCTCTCTCGCCATTCATCCCTCCAATAGTCCTTAATAAACAATTTCAGCTTCAAGTAACTATTCTTAAAACAAATAATTAACAATTATATGATATCAAGTTTGATTTGGTTTGGTTAGATTGATTTTATGGCATATCAACCCTTGTTTATTATTCAATGCTAAATCCTGTTTTCACATATCTATGGAATATATGATTTGTAAACCTTTTTAGATATACACAGTTAAAGGATCACACAGTTCTATTTCTAACAATTCAATTTTGCATAAGTCAACAAACTTAGATGGTTCCAGCTATTGCAATGTATCACTAAATCAATAAAATGTCAGTCATCTATTTACACACAGTTAAATGTAAGAAAAATTTCTATTCCTAAAAATTCAATTTAGCATAAGACATTTGCTTGCACGCACTTTAAATGTCAACTACTTCTATTTAGCTCATAGATAGAACCCTATCAGTAGCTACCACTCCGAACTAGAGTGGTAATTTACTAAGCCTTTTGCTTAGATGTGGCACAAGGCCATATGAAAGGGGCACCCAATGAGACTCGAACTCACTCGTGTAGGTTTGCTTGTCGAGCTTGATAACCATTACACCACCAAAGGCGCCTCCACTCCGAGCTAGAGTGGACCAGAGAGTAATGTCAATGAAGGAGTACTCCGCATTTCCCAAACCTCCAGCATTAATAGAGCCTCACCATCAGTTTGCTTAATATCACATCCGGGACACTAGTTGGGGGGGGGGGTC
The DNA here is from genome assembly GCA_963585895.1 of Sepioteuthis lessoniana. Taxonomy (NCBI): domain Eukaryota; kingdom Metazoa; phylum Mollusca; class Cephalopoda; order Myopsida; family Loliginidae; genus Sepioteuthis; species Sepioteuthis lessoniana. The sequence continues at coordinate 79,564 of CAUZXS010005634.1, read as the reverse complement.
TTACCCCTCTGCATAGATGCAGTCGGTGTATTCTACAGCCCCAGTCGACTGGGCGTACTGGGTGTTTTAAAAAATGGTTTATGAATTTTTCTTTTGATTATGATTTCTTTTACTCTTTGAAAGTTTTTGTGAGTAAATCGTAGAATATATATCCCTGGAATGAAATAGATTATAACTAAAAAGAAAAGAAAAAAAAAAGAAAAAAAAGAACATTCCTTTATTTAGAAAATGTTAAGTGAAGAAAGTAATAAGAAAAAGAGTTAGCAATCACAGAAAGAACGGAAAAGGAAATTAATAAAAGAGAGACACAGGGAAACAGAGAGAGAGAGAGAGAGAGAGAGAGAGAGAGTGTGTGTGTGTGTGTCTGTGTGTCTGTGTGTGTGTGTCTGTGTGTGAAAGGTGGAGAGTAGGGCTCTCACGCCCTCATGTTATTCTCGTAAACGGCTGAATATTAAAAAAACAATTGACCCATCTATAGTGTCGACAAACGTAATTGCTATGTACTTAACACCGCAAACAACGAGACCTGCAAACGAGACGCGCAAATAACGGTAATCTGTTCGACACACAAACGAAACAAATCGCTGTCAAGCAGACGCACTCTCTCTTTACTTGTTTTTACACTTGATCCTCAAAAAAGAAAAAAACACAAACATACGCACACGCATTTGATGATCGACCGCGGTGCGCATGTGCTCGCGCACGTGCCAAGTGCATGTTCGAGTGGTGTTGTATTTAAATGCAAGCAATCCGTTCCCCAAATAAATATTAGCTTCTTACCCTAATGGCGGCTCCTCAATTTCTAGACCGTTTTCGGATTTGTTTGCTAGTTTGTCGCACGGGTGGGGGCTGGTGAGTGAGGTCAGATGCTGGAGGAACATCTTAAAAAAAAGAAAGAAAAAAGAAAGGAACCTAGAAAGAAAGAAAAATGATAACGACGCATGAAAATTTGATGAGTCTTTTTGCCACCGGACACGATCCGTTTTTTGAAGAACTTTTTCTGAATAATAATAATATTATTATTATTGAAGAAGAAGAAGAAGAAGAAGAAGAAGAAGAAGAAGAAGAAGAAGAAGAAGAAGAAGAAACGACCAGGAAAGAAAAGAAACTGACGAAGCTAAAGATTAAAATCAAAAAAGGGAATGACGCAAGAGAAGGACGATGACGAAGAAGAAAATGTGTTAGAAGCCAACGACGACGATAATGAATTTGAAAAGGAAGAAATTTATGATATAGGAAAAACAAAATAATGGAAATATGATGAAGAAGAGGAGGAAGAAGAATAGGATTATGAAAGAGGACAATGAGGTTGATGAGTGCAGTGGATAATGACAAAGAGAGAAAAGGCGGTGGAAGAAAAAAATATATATGGCAACTCAATTTCAAATTCGGGACGAGACTGTTTGCAATTCACATTACGCTAAAGGTATAATTCCAACTATTTTCCTTCTCGCTATGGGCCAATAGTAAGGTATACTAAGCTCTTGAATCTTAGTATGGCAACCGGTCTAGGAGAAGGACAACTCTGAATTCAAAGCTGTTAAACGCTTAAAAAATTGACCTTGTATTGCATCCTGCTCATGCGGAGGGGTATCTATCTATCTATCTATCTTGTCTTAACCCAAAGCTATCGTCCCTCTCAGCATAAGGGAAGGAATTTTTACGTATATATTTATTTATATATACGCTTATGGGAGTGCTCAATTCATGTGAAGGGCTTTGCATTTACACATGTGTGATAGCCGGCAATTCTCCATTCGAATGCTCAACCCATTTGGTTGGAAGCTGTTACGAACCGACTTTCACTGGGACTGCGAAAACAGGCACGTAACGAGAATAATAAAAAAATATGTATAAAATTGCGAGAATGTCCCAAGGTTCGATAAAAAAAGGGTGAACTATGGGAAGGGAATTTCTCCAATATAAGACTCACGGTAAATCACAGCAGAATAAGCGACAAGCACTCACAAAACCAACATAACACAATTTGAAGATTTAACAACGAAATTTTATTATAACAATTACAACTTATTTAGGGAAGAATAAGAATATATAAAAAAGGCTTTAAGAACAAAAGGGGATGGAAAACTATTGTTACTATGTATATATAGAAGTCCGAGACGAATCTTAACTCAAACAGATTTGCATGATAGACACATAGAGGCAAAAGAAATACGAAACTCACTGAGGGTTTAGGACTGGTTAATAATCTCTTTTTTTTCTTTCGTTCTTTTTCTCTTTCGTTCTCTCTTTTTTTTTCTTTCCTTTTTCTCGAAGAAGCTTGCCACAAGGAGTTAGTTTTCTGCTGTCCTTTTTCTTAGTCACATTTCGGGTGTAGTGAAACAGAACCCAGAGATGAATGTGGACGCCTCGAAGTCGAAACCGCTACTGCTATAGTCACTTTTCCAGTCAAAAACCAAAAGGGTCCTTCCTTGACTCTTAGAGCCGAACACGTGGTTGATAAAATCACCCAAAGTTCACTCCAAGAGTTGAAGGCTAGCTGAGGTGGGTAAAAAGTGGAAAGGGGTTGACTTGCAATTCCATTTCTTGTCGTCGTCTTTTTTTTTCTCTTCCTCCTTTAGCCTCGAATCATGCGTGATTAGAAAAGGTTGATTTGGCGCCTCCTTTTCCAATTTTATTCTTCGTCTCGGAATAATACGGGCGAATGAAACACACCTTGTAATGTACATAAAAAATATATCTTTCCTATTTTCTACCCCACGTAACAGAGCATATATATATATATATATATATATATATATGTGTGTGTGTGTGTGTGTGTGTATGTGTGTGTGTGCGTAACGTAATGTTTAGCAAGGTAGGTTAGCAGACTATTACTAGCGGGTTCAAATCTCAGTCGGTGACCATGTCCCACAACTAAGCAAAGCTTAGTAAATACCCATTCACATTTTCAACATTTTTCACATATTTCCAAAAATACGATGTGAGATCAATTTCCATTTTCCCATTCCCGACAAAAAAAAAACGCTCTCTCAACTAGGGCTGTAGAATATGCTGCTTGCATCTCATGCTGGGGGGTACGCCCCCCGCCCACGCAACGAGTGTCCTGGGTATCACACTAAACTGCATCAGATGGTGAGAATCCAGCCCTGGAGATTTGGGAATCTGCTGTACACCTTCATTGCCATTACTCCCAGGTCTACACTGAACCCGAGGTGGTAGAATCTGTTAGGGTCCTATGTATGGGTCAAATAGAATAGTTCAATCATCTAGAAAGGATTATTATTGTTATTAATTATTTGAACTCATTTAACTTTGTGTAAGTTATTCATATTAGATAAGAATGCTTTAAACCATTTGACTGTGTGCTAACAAATGATTAATATTGGAATTATTAGTGTTGGACTGGAATACATGAAACCATTTAACTATACGCAAACAAATGAACTCTTACAAATTATTCAAAAATACAGTTCCCAACAAACAATTCGCTGACAATTCATAATATATATATATATATATATATATATATATATATATATATATATATATGCGGGACTCTACTGTGGACGTAAGGACGAACTCATAAGTGACGTTCTTCTATGGACCCATTTACACGGACATGCAAGTGTTGGACGACTAACTAGAACTTATCTTCAACAGCTCTGTACGGACACGGAATGTCGTCTAGAAGACCTGCTGGAAGCGAGGGATGATAGAGACGAATGGCGAGAGAGAGAGTCAGGGAAATCCGTACTAGCAGCAAGACATGATAATATGTATATATACCTATACATATTGGATTCGACATTAAAAGACCCAGAAAAGTTAATGCCATAAAATACCAGTCAACCAACCAACACAACTTTGGTTATTGCGAGTGGGGTGATCTATTAAATCTGGAGGGCAGGTGCGAGCACCAACAAGGAGAAAGGAGCAAAAATACTTAAAGTAGTAAAATGTAGAACAAAGATGAGTTCATGCCATCTTTACAGGAGATGGCCCGGTGATTTCCAGATGGGACTTATAGAGATGTACCCCTATCAATTTGGCGACGGGTCAAACCAAGAGTAAGGAATCTGAAACCATCAATTGCGGCCTTCTGCGTCCTTGTAGAATGACCAGTTAGATTTGCGTTCCTCCTCTTAAGAAACTTGTTTCCTTCTCGAGAAAAGCTAGCTTAAAAGAAATGAAAAATTTTGCTAACCTAGTTGTCTAAATTTCTGCGACGAAGCTTATTGATTTTTATCATTAAAGGTTTTCAGACTATTGTCTTCATCTTTATTGTTATTTCCACAACGTTTCGGTCGATATGTCCCCCGGCCTTCGTCAGGTGTTTGTCGAACTTGGGAACATTCACAGAACTTCGAACTACGTCCTTTATCATATTTGCCAACCCCTCCGCTCGGGAAGGATATGACACAAGGTCAATTTTTAAGCGGAGTTTAACAGGTTTGAATTCAGAGTATTCCTTCTCCTAGACTAGTTGCCTACGTCCTTTATTGAATCCACGGGGGTCGCCTGTTCTGATTCCGTTAGCCATAACCGGGTACAAGTGTTAAGTATTCCTGTATTGTTACTCGCCTGTAGTGAGGATTGCTAAGCTAGCTTTTTTTGAGAAGGGAACCAGTAAGGGTGCATTTGATTTATTGGTTTAATGGCATACCAACGTTTGTCAGTTACCTAAAGCCAAAGCCATTCTTGTAGAAGGACAGAAGCGATACTATATAATCAGTACCTGAAGAGATAAGAGAATCTATACCTTTCCCAAGAATATTAGTGCGAAAGTGAACGTAATAGTGCGACGGGATTGAACCCTGGTATCCTGGATCATTGGCGAACACTCTACTAATTAAACCAATAAAAGTAAAATAGTACTGTTTATACTTGAATGATGAGCGCCTTTTGAAGACCAATTTTTCACCTCAAAAACAAGGGGTCGTTCATTAGACGAAATGTGTTTTTCAAACGTTGAAGCTTATCTTGTTCTAAGCCTAACCTTGTTGTAAGTTCAATTCGAAGTATCATCGCATAGTCTGTACTAAACCAATGTTATTACTTAAGATAATAACACTTACGAATCATTGTTTACACCTGTGCATATATGTACAAATGTTATAAATAGTAAACCAAGTGATGTAAAAACAACATTATCTTAACTCGAAGCCTTTGTTTCGGCATTAGCTAGGCTACCCGGAAACACATTGGGTCAAGATACATCAGGGTCTAGACTACATTTTTCATTTACAATATTGCATTGATTTTGATCGTATTACAGTAGTTTTGATAGTATATATGAGTGTTTTCTCTTTATGCCTTTGGGTGTTGAAGAAATATGTTTGTTAACTATCATAGCCAAAAGTTAGGGGTCGTTCATTCCATGCAATGTATGATAAAAACATTATCTTGTGGCTGGTAATTAGGGGTCATATATTAGACAAGGTCGTTCTTTACTTGGGTTTTATTCGATAACTAAAACTTTAAAGTCTTCTTTCAAAAACACTTAATTTATTCGTGGACATTGAATTTCAGTGTGGCCTTTTAGCATGTAAAGGTTACCTCGCCATTGGTATATGCCCCCTAAAACGAGTCAAATTTGAAACGACTGTTTCTCTCTTTTTTTTTTTTTTGTAAGCTGGATCAAGCAACCCTGATAGCAATTCCATCTGCCCACGGGCTGAACGGACTTTTTGATCTGATTTAATGTGATGTACGCAATGTAGTGATAAGTGAGGTGTTTAAATTTCATTTTTGGAACTTATGAAAACTGAGTCTGGAAAATGCAGATGCACTTAGAGAGAAAAAATATGAAAGAATAAGAACGTTAGTTTTGTATACGTTATAGAAAAGCTTATTTCGCCCAGGCATCTTTGATTTTTATTTTATCAGCATTTTGTTTGTCTTTTTTGTTTTGTTTTTGTTCGTTTTTTTTGTTTGTTTGTTTGTTTGTTGTTTTTTCTTTTTTACTTTTCAAATTTTGTTGCAGTGGCTACGTTCATTTCCATATGCCTTAAATTAAGGACAGATTTTTTATTTATTTTTAGTGTGTTTTTATTTATCTATTTATTTATTTTCGGTATTCAGAATTGACAACTTAAATATTCCCAATTCACTCCATAATTGCAATTGCATGTAACTCATTAAAGAAACGTTATCAGTTTATTTTCAATTCTTTTCTGATATTTTGCTTAGGGTATTCATTTGATTTGGCTTATTTTAATACTCTCTCTCTCTCTCTCTCTCTCTCTCTCTCTCTATCTATCTATCTATCTATCTATCTATCTATCTATCTCTCTCTCTTACATCATTCGTTCTGTTTTTCTTTTAATTTCATTTCTTTTTGTTATATTTCTCTATGCTTTTTTTTAAACATCCGACATTTTTATTCTTACTGTTCAATATTACCATCACTCATTCTTCTCTCTGTCTCTCTTTCTCTGTCTCTATCTCTCCTTCTATCTCGCTGTCTCTGTCTCTGTCTGTCTGTCTGTCTGTCTGTCTCTCTCTCTCTCTTTCTCTGTCTTTCTGTTGTTGTTTTTTTCTTTGTTCGTTATTTTTCCTTCCTTCATTCACTCATTCAACTCGAATTCATTTTCTCCTTTGTTTTCACTTAATTTTTTTCATACTTTTTCTTTCTTTCTTTCTTTCTTTCTTTCTTTCTCCTGTTTTGCTTTTCTTTCTTTCTTTCTTTCTTTCTTTCTTTCTTTCTCCTGTTTTGCTTTTCTTTCTTTCTTTCTTTCTTTCTTTCTTTCTCCTGTTTTGCTTTTCTTTCTTTCTTTCTTTCTTTCTTTCTTTCTTTCTTTCAGTTCTTTGTTTTTCCTGTTTTGCTTTTCTTTCTTTCTTTCTTTCTTTCTTTCTTTCTTTCTTTCTTTCTTTCTTTCTCCTGTTTTGCTTTTCTTTCTTTCTTTCTTTCTTTCTTTCTTTCTTTCTTTCTCCTGTTTTGCTTTTCTTTCTTTCTTTCTTTCTTTCTTTGCTTTTCCTGTTTTGCTTTTCTTTCTTTCTTTCTTTCTTCAGTTTATTTTTGTTTCGTTTTTCCTGTTTTTTGTAAGATTCTTTTTTCATTGATTCTTCGTGAATTCACTACCCTCTTTTTTCATCAATTC
>CAUZXS010005634.1:20000-67500 GCA_963585895.1 Sepioteuthis lessoniana | reverse complement strand
ATTTATACATATACCTTTTGTTGACGTGGTCAAATTTTAATCTTTATTATTTTTACTATTTTACTCTTTGCGAGTTTTTCACACTAGCTTTAGTTGATGGTTATTCTCTGGACTCTGAGTGATAGTCTCCAGAACTCTTCTCAGTATTCTGGCCGATCTTAACAATACTGTAGGTTAGATTGTCTCCGCTTGTCCTCCGATTTACAACTCTTCCAGCCCTCTTACCCAACCTTTGACGATAATTCCGAGTGCACCAATTACAATTGGCATCACTGTCACCTTCATTTTCCAAAGTTTTTTCAGTTCTCTGGCAAGGTATAAGTACTCATCCCTCTTTTCATTTTATTTTATTTTTCACTCTGTGATCCGCCAGGATGGTCAAGTCCACTATTCGGCAGAGTTTTTTTTTTTTTTGTTAACTATCAATAGGTCTTGTCATCTGGTCGGAATTTGGAGATCTGCTTCTATTTCAAAATCCCAGGAAATTTTTTGCGACTCATTTTTTAGGATGGTTTTCGGTTTGTGCATTATTATTATTATTATTTTACTTATATGAGAGTTTTTCACACCAGTGTTATCTGATGGTCTTTCACTGGAGTTTGAGTGACAGCAAGTCTCCTCATGTCTCCAGGACTCTTCTCAGTATTCTTGCCGATCTTAATAAATCTGTTATATTATTGTAATTATAGCTTTTTTACTCTTTTGAGAGTTTTTCATATCAGTGTTAGCTGATTTTTTTTTCTGGGATTTAAGTGACAGCAAGTCTCCTCATGTCCCCAGGACTCTTTTTAGTATTCTGGCCGATCTAGATAAATCTATATTATTATTATTATTATTATTACTTTTACTCCTTGAGAGTTTTTCATGACAGCGTTAACTGATTTTTTTTTTTATTGGAATATGAGTGACTGCAAGTATTCTTGCCGATCCTTATGTTGTAGTCTGGATGGACTCTGCTTGTCCTCTGATTTTTAAGTCTCCCAAGTCCTTTTATCAAGCCTTTGGGGATTGTGCCGAGCGCTCCAGTTATAATTGGTATCACCGTCATCTACATGTTCAATATTTTTTTAGTTCTCAAGCAAGGTCTAAGTAATTATTTCTCTTTTCGCTTTCTTTTATTCTTACTCTGTGGTCCACCGGGACGGCCGGTTTTCTTTTTTCCTTTCTTTTTCTTACTATCATTAGGTCTAGTCTTCTGATCGAGATTAAGTAATCCATTTGTGTCTCAAAATTCCAAAAAAGTTAGACCACCCTACCAAGTGGTTGAGGTAAAACCGAGAATCCACCCTAGAGAATGAGATACACAAACTTCAATTTCTTGCACAATTCCAAGTGGCTCACCTTTCTCACCCAGTCATGTCTACTCTTATACTCTTTTGCTACATTCACTTATAATGTGATAAATCATTTCACGTCTATCACAACATAACCTACATTTACTATTTTGTTGCGTCTAATCTATTTTTGCTTTTATGTAGTTAGTCCTAATGGTGTTGTTTTGTGCTACCATTAGAAGAGATTTTTTTTTAATCTTTTAAGGTTTCTCTTTCTTAGCCATGGCCAGATTTTCTCGTGTGAGATTTCGCTTGTTTGACGCTTGAAATATCCGTGCAGTTGCTTTTCTGTTTCCTACTTATTGTTGTTCTGGCGATCATTGTGTTGTTTGCGTTTGCTTCTTATCACTGTATTAATATTACTACTACTACCATTACAATTATTATTATTATTATTCCAAAGCATTGGAAGAAAAAGATGAAACATGGTACTCTTGTAAAGTAATGGCCGAGGGATTTCGGTTCATGCCTTTGGGTTTAGTTAGGCTGAGAACCTTTCGGCTCAGCACATGGGTTAGTTAGGTGCAAACATTGATGCGGGTGTTAACGCGGGCGCGCGTGGATGGATGAAGGTGTCACTCAGAGATGTCACAATAGTCCGAGACGAAATGGGTGACGGAGTGCGAGTGACGTCACGCACCGGAAGCGCGCAGAGGTTTGTGGAGAATTGAAAGAAAGTTAGAGAGTTGAAAACTAGACACTGGACGAAGACGGTAGACTTTTGGGGCTTGCTGAAGCGAGACGAATTTGCGGGCCATGGGTGCCGCACGAGATAGGGGCTAAATGAATAAGACGGCATGGCGAGATTGTGTTTCACCTCCTTATGCCGAAACCTTTAACTCAAAGTTAATAAAAAGGTTTCCTACCTTAACAACAAGTCGTTGCATGTTTTCGAATTTCAAGATTCCTATGTTCTTTATGTGTTCTACGTTATGTATATATGTAATGAACGCCCCATGTACATTTCGCAAATAGCCGTATTACCTATAGTACACTCTGAATGGACATTCTTCCTCCTCTGATTTCCAGTTTCCGTAGTTTCTTCTATTCCAAGTGCTCTAGTTGTGATTGGTATTACTGACATCCTCATGTTCCAAAACTCCTTTAAAAATCTTTCTGGCAATGTCATTGTATTTGTGTTGTTTGTCTCTTTCCTTTGTTTTAACCTTTTTACTACCAAGTTAGATTGAAATCGTTCAGCAATATATTTTTTAAGTCGTTGTACTGCAGGCCTTTGACAGATAAGCTCCATTTCTAACCCTTTCACAATCATTTTTTAAAAAGTTTTGGTTATGTATAATTGTGCATAAATTTGAATCTGAGATATGCAGGAACATTGAAGTCTACTTAGAGGTAAGTTCTTTTCATGTTGTTTCTTTTTACTAAAACTAGATCTAGTATTCAGTCAGGGATTGGATGATTTTTTTTCTGTGTTCTTTTTTGAACTTTGTTTTATTCTCATTTCTAACCGGGTCTCAGCAAAAGTGAGAGAAATTGTGTTAGGACCGACACTTGTCCCCTATATCTTCTAGAATACAGAAAGAACTTCACAGCCACTATTTTTTAAATATAAAATTCCTGTTTTTCAATAATTATTATTATTATCATTATTTTAGAGTTTTTCACATCAGCATTAACTGATGGTTTAACACTGGAGTTTGAGTGACAGCAAGTCTCCTCAAGTCTCCAGGACTCGTCTCAGGATTCTGGCCGTCCTCAGCAATGCTGTCGTTTGGATAGTCTCTACCCGTCTGCCTACTTCCAAGTCCTCCAGGCCCTTTAATAATCCTTTATTTACTGTGCCTAACGCATCAATCACAATAGGCACAATCGTTACTTTCATGTTCCATAGTTTTTTTTAAATTCTCTAGCAAGGTCGAGGTACTTATCTTTCTTTTCACTTTCCTTCAGATTTATTCTGTGGTCCGCCAGGACAGCAAAATCAACAATTTTGCAGATTCTCTTTCTTTTGTTGTTTATTATGAGGTCTGGTCTTCTGGCCGGGATTAGTTGATCCGTTTGTAAGTTAAAGTCCCATAGTTGTTTATATTATTATTATTATTATTATTATTATTATTATTATTATTATTATTATTATTATTATTCAATCCTTAAGAGTTTTTCAGATCAGTTTTAGCTGATGGTTTTTCACTGGAGTTTGAATGACAGCAAGTCTCCTCAAGTCTCCAAGACTCTTCTCAGTATTCTGGGTGTTCTCAATAATGTTGTAGTTTGGATGGTCTCCACTCGTCCTCCAATCCTTTTAGTTACAGTGTCGAAAGTACCAATCACGATTGGTATAATTTTCACCTTCATGTTCCATCGATTTTTCAATTCCCTAGCAAAGTCGAGGTACTTATCCTTCTTTTCACATTCTTTTAGTTATATTCTGAGGTCAGCCGGGACAGCAAAGTCGACAATTTTGCAAGTTCCCTTTTTTTGTTGATTATTATAAGGTCTGGTCTTCTGGCCCAGATTAGGTGATCCATTTGTATGTCAAAATTCCATAGGAGTTTATGTGTGTCACTTTCTAGGACAGATGCAGGGTTATGCATATACCATTTGTTCGCATGATCAGATTGGAATTTCTTGCACATCTCCCAGTGGATCACTTTGCCCACCCAATCGTGTCTATTTTTATACTTCTTCTGTGCTAATTTTCTGCATTCGATTATTATGTGATCGATGGTTTTGTTACGTCTTATCTATTCTTGATTTGATATGATTGGTTCTTATGGCGTTTTTTGTGCTGCTCTCCTAAGGAGAGATTCGAGCAACTGCAGCAGTAGTAGTCAAACCAGTTTTCGCTAACCATTTCGCTAACTATACGCAAGACAGAGCTCCCCGGGTGGTTTAATGGTTAGCAAACTAGACTAGCAAATCTTCACAAGTGACTTCGAGTCTCATCGGGTGCCCCATTAATAAGGCTTTGTACCAAATCTAAGCAGAAAAGCTTAGTAAATCAGGGCACCCGAGATGGTGTTATGGTTGGCAAGCTAGACTAGCAAACCTTCACGAGTGAGTCTCCTTGGATACCCCATTCATACAGCCTTGTGCCAAATCTCAGCAAAAGGCTTAGTAAATTACTACAAACGTAAGACAGGTACCGTAAAAAATCTAGGCGTGGCTTAGATTTGGCAGTTGACTGCAATTATAGATTACCTGGTGAGAATTGACTGCAGAAATTAATCTGAGATTATGTTGGTAAGAGAGACATAGAGATAGATAGATAGATAGAGAGAGAGAGAGAGAGAGAGAGAGAGAAAGAGAGAGAGAGAGGGAAAAGAAAAACAACAAATATAGTAAGAAAAATGAAGATAATGTGTGTGAGAGAGAGAGAGAGAGAGAAAGAGAAAAGAAAAAGAAAGAAAAAACGAAGATAGTGAAAGGTAAATAGATATATTGGGTGAGTAAGAAAGAGAGGGCGAGAAAGAGAGAAAGAAAGAAAAAAGTAGACATCGAAGAGAGTACGAAAGAAAAGAAGATAATGAAGGAGAGAGAGAGAGAGATATTAAGAGAAAAGAAAAACAACCAATATGGTAAAAAAAGATAGGAAAATAGAGCAAGAGAGAGAGAGAGAAAGAGAGAGAAAGAAAGAGAAAAGAAAAAGAACGATAACGAAGATAGAAAGAAAAATGAGTAAAATGAGAGAGAAAAAGAGAAAGATTGCGTAAATAGTACGGCAAAAAATTAAGATAATGTGTGTGTGTGTGTGTGTGTGTGTGTGTGTGTGTGTGTCAGAGAGAGAGAGAGAGAGAGAGAGAGAGAGAGAGAGAGAGAAAGAAAAACAACAGAGATGGTGAAAAAAGATAGTAAGATAGAGCAAGAGAGAGAGAGAAAAGAAAAAGAACAACGAAGATGGTAAGAAAAAGAATGAGAGAGAGAGAGAGAGAGAGAGAGTAAGAGAAAAAGAAAGACAGTGAAAATAGTAAGAAAAAAATGTAGATAATGAGAGAGAGGAAGACAGACAGACAATCAGATAAACAAAGGATGTGAGAGAAAAAGAAAGACAACGAAGGTGACAAAACAGTTCTACTTCAAACAATTCAGTTTAGCATAAGTACACAGTTTAGTTCTATTTGACCCATAGATAAGACCGTATCTGGTGCCATCCGACCAGATTAGAGTGGACCTGGGAGCGATGGCAATGAAAGAGTAATCCGCATTTCCCAATGGATTACTGGAACGTCACCATCAGATTGTTTCGTGCTATATCCAGGACACTCGTTGGTAGGGGGGGGCTGAATTGACAAAGAGTTGTATGTTTGGGCACCCAGTGAGTATTGTACAAATTAATTTGTACTAATTGCATGCTAGACCTTACACTACTGCAAGATGCCTTGCATAACCATGAAGGTTGTGACTAAAACGGGTGAAGTGACAACATTTGTTGAGGAACAAAATATATTTTAAAAAATTAAAAGAAAAAATAAATGAATTAGACAAATGGAAGAACAACAAATAGAATGATAAAATAGAATGATAAAAGAAACAGTAGCTGAAGGAAAATGTTTTTCTACAACTTAAGACTCTCCTTTCTCATTCTGTTTCGTTTGTATCTTTTTTTTTTTTTTTTCGTTAATTTTTTTCTTCCTGTAGTCGTTAGATACAAGCGAATTACATCACAATAGAACATGCAGTTCGTCGACGGTGACGACAAAGACGACAAACGAATGACACAGAAGCAACGTGTAAAAACGTGTGAGGAATATTGAGAGCGAAAGAATACAAGAGGAAAAAGTTCCTTGCCAATTTATTTAATGAAATAAATAAATAAATAAAAACATGTCTTTATTGTTAAGCAAGGAAGGAACAAGAAGTGAGCGTTTTAAGTGAGGTTTATTTGGTTTCTGTTTTGTTTTTTGCTTTTTTGTTGTTTGTTGCTTTTTTTTTTTTTTTTTTTGGTCCGTGTCTAAACCAAAAAAAAGGTAATAGGTTTAGATTTTTGTTAAGTTTATTCGACGGCATATCAACCTCCTATGGGCTATTTGATGCCGAAATTTGATTAATGAGTAAATACTTGATTATAAGCATGACTATATTTCTAACGTTCCATTGTAATCATTGTTAACCGTACTTTTCCTTTATCTATAATCTAAAATAATCATGTTTACACGCACTTATATGATTTCAAGTATTCTTATCTAATACAAATAACTTATCCACAAATATATGGTTTCAACTTGCTATTCCTATTTAACAGGAATTATTTGTTTCCATAAAGTTATATTTTATCAAGTATTTCTATCAAATTCTAATGAATAATACACAGTTATATGTGGGCCTAGTGTGCCTAGTGGGCTGTTGAATAAACCGACTGCATCTATGCAGAGAGGTAAGAACCCCCCCCCCACACACACACACCAACGAATGTCCTGATATTGACATTAAACTAACTGATGGTGAGACTCTAGCCTTGGAGATTTGGGAAATGTAGAGTACCCCTTCATTGACATTGCTCCCATGCCCACTCTGACTGGGAGTGGTAGCACTTGATAGGGTCCTATATATGGGTCATATAGAACTGTTTGACCATGTAAACGGTGTCCGAACAAATGTCTTGCATTAAATTGAATTATTAGAAATGGATTGTGGTTGTGGTTGTGGTTTTTTGGGTTTTTATGGCATATCAACCTTTGAAGGTTATTTAACACCAAATCCATTTTTATGTAAATCATTAGTTCTATTTCAAACAATTCAGTTTAGCATAAGCATGCAGATTAAATGTAAGTATAGTTTAATTGTGAAAACATTTCTATTTCAAGCAAGTCAGTTTAATCAAGCAGTTCTAATTCAGCTTATTCAGTTTAGTATAAGTACAGATTTTGTTTACACACAGTTAAATGTCAAAACAGTTCTATTTCGGGCAATTCAGTTTAGCATAAGTACACAGTTTAGACGCCCAAACAGTTCTATTTTAAACCATTCAATTTAACATAAATACGCTGTTTAAATGCAAAAATGAGTATTGTGAAGGAAGCACGCGTTAGTTCTATTTAACCCATAGATATGACCCTTATCAGGTGCCAGCACTCCGGTACAGAGTGGGCCTAGGAGCGATGGCAATAAAGGGGTACTCCGCATTCCCCAAAGCTCCAGCATTAATGGAACCGCATTATCAGATCATTTAGTGTATTACGGACACTCGTTGAGTGGAGAGAGTCTTACCCCTCTGCAGAGAAGCAGTCGGTGTATTCTATTGCCTCAGCCGACTGGGCAATATTAGAAATGGAACTGTTTGATCATTTAGCTCTGTGCAAATAAATTATCGATGATTAATTGAATTGTTAGTGATACATACCAATACTTGGAACTACGTAACTGTGTGCATATATGCAAACTATTCACTTATAAATCATATGTATATCCATTTAAACGTGTGCAAACGAATGACTGATGTTAAGTTACTGTTAAATAGCAATACTTGAAACCATTTAACTGTGTCCAAAAATATATATTGATTGTGAATATTCGTGTAAGATAGAAATACTTAAAACCATATAACAGTATGCAAAAACTGAGCTCAGGGCCATTTTTATATGCTATGAAAAAAAAATGGAAACCAAACTAAACCAATCTATTTGGTTACAAATCATGTATACTCATATTCGTATAAACAGAATTTGGCGCTAAATAATCTACCAGAGTTGATATGCCATAAAACCCAACAAAAAAAATTACATGTTTTCATATAAAAGTAAAGTTGGTGACCGTAGTCGAGGGCAACCCGAAGTCTCCCTTTTCAATAGCTACTACACCGAGGTGTTGGAGAGGACGCTACTCCTTTCCCTGGATTGCTCCACTTTACCCTTGAGACGTACCTCATAATGCTGAGTGCTAAGCAAAGACGCATCAAGTACCATTTTTTTAGTCTTTGGTATGACTCGACCTGCGAATGAACCCGGTTTCCAGGAATATTTACGAACACTCTACCCATTAGAACAATGGCTCGGTCATGTTTAGATATAACTATTCCTATTTAATGATTATAGTTGTTTGCACAAAGATATACGGTTTCAAGTATTCCTATCAAATACAAATATTGTGCACACAGTTATATGGCTTCAAACATTGCCATCAAGTAATAATAATAGGCACACAGTTACAGTGATTCAAGTATTCTTATCTAATGCAAATAATTTACTCACAGTTTTATAGCTCCAAGCATTCCTATCGAATACTATTAATTTTCATGTACCTCTTTAGCTACGGGATAAGTTGTATCACTACTATTCAACTACATGAATAACTTTGGAATTATATAACTCACGAAGCTTGATATGCCATTAAACAAAGAAAGTAAACAAATCTATTTGACTCACACGAGGGACTCAAAGAGGTCCTAATACTCCTGAGTATAATACCAATGAAGGGATATTCCACACTCCCTCTAATTCTGGAACTGGAGCCTCACCACCGGATATAGTTTAAGGTTATACTCAAGCGACTTTAGTTTCAGTATCTTAGTTCTATGGTTAACATGACAAGTATCAAGGCGTTGGTACAAAACCAATTAATCAATTTATCTTCTGGATAGGTGAAAGAAACGGAATTAGTTTGGTTTGGTTGTGATTTATGGTATATCAACCCTTGTCAATTATTTAATGCCAAATCTTATAGATAGATAGATAGATAGATAATTAGTGCGAGAATAGTTTGTAGATAACATTATTTTTAGACGAGCCAGTGCTAACTTCTTTGAACCCTGTTAAATGGTTTGAATATTGTTATTCAATACTGATAATTCTATTTAATATTAATCATTTGTTTGCTCACAGTTGAATGGTTTCAAGTATTGCTATCAAATACTAACAAATCTATTTTTATATCAATTATTTGTTTGCAGAAATAGTTTCAAGTATTGCTATCTAACATCAACAATTCTATTCCATATTAATCATTTGTTTGCATACAGTTAAATGGTTCGAAATGTTGCTTCTCAGTACAACTGACCCTCAGCCATAACCTTCTAGTACTGTTACAATAAAATGGAGTTGGGCTCAATTTTTGCCACAAGCGCAATTTGAAGAATACGGTGGTGATAATGATACAGGTGCGATAACATGACGTGACCAGATGATTGACCACATCGGGCTCTCCCGACTGTCCATCCAACCCGGTAAGTTTCAAAGTGGAATGTTGCAAGTCACTAGACCACGCTGTTGTGGGGTTACGAACTGCTCGACCACCAGGATCCTGTTCTGAAGTATTACGGGTTACCACCCATTGCCAACATGCAGTCTCGTTTTAACTTTCCCAATGGTATTTGTCCGAAAGTGAACGTAATAGCGCAACTGGAGTTCGAACTCGCTTACTACGATTCTGCAGTCCAACTTTTCAACCATTACACCACGAAACAGATCTTCAGAACTGAGGCGTCGTTATCAGGTACTGTCTAGTGTCATACCTAGGACACGTCTTTCTTGCAGGGTGCAGTCAGGGTATGTGAAGTCTCAACGACAGAACTGGCGCAACTATCTAGCTGATCAATTCAATACATTATACAATGCAAAAATGTTTGGTTGAATAAGAGTAACAGCTTGTAATCACGTTTTCTGAGTTGCTGCTAATATATAGCAATACAAGTAAATACAGTCAAAATATTCTGCGAATTCTAAGGAGACAATCAGAGAATTAAAAGGGGACGCAGTCAGCATATACAGTAAAAATATTTTAAGGTGATACAGTCAGCGTATTCAAAGGAGATACAGTCAGTTTATTATAAGGGGACAGTCAGAGAATTATAAGGGCATATAGCCAGTATTCTAACGGGACACAGTCAGTAATCTAAGGGTATACAATCAGCGTATTCTGAAGGGACACTGTCAGTATTCTAAGGAGGCACAGTCAGTGTATTCTTATGGCAAACAATCAGTATCCCAAGGGGACATTCAGTGAATTATTGGGAATACTATCTTTGTATTTTAAGGGGACACAGTCAGTATTCAAGGGGGATACAGTCAGAATATTCAAAGAAGACACAGTCAACGTATTCTAAGGAGATACAAAGTATTCTAAGGAGACCAAGCGTGTTTTCAGGGGACACATTTAGTTTTCTAAGAGGATACACTCAGGATTCTAAGGGGACACAGTCAGAGTATTCTTAGGGGACACAGTCTGCGTATTCTAAGGGGACACATTCAGTTTTCTTAGATGACACACTATTCTAAGGGGATACAGTTACCGTATTTTAAGGAGATACAGTCAATATTAAAAGGAGACATGGTCAGTGTATTTTAAGTCCCATTGGCATGGCATTGGTTCCCCTATGTCAAGCTTTTAACAATCGAGCTGATATAGATGGAACATTATGTAATGAAAATTTCAGGGCAAAATTCAACTCCTAACTTTACCAAATAACAGACTTATTGATCTATCTTCATATATATATATATATATATATATATATATATATATATATATAGTGGGGAAAACTCGTTAAGAGACCATGATTGTAATAAGTAGACGACGCTAGAATATTTCAATAGATTAAACATTACCGCAAAAGAACTTCATTAGCATCACTGATTAAATTTGCTTTTATACTAGACTGACAAGCCGTAGCTTAGAATACAATTATGTTAATCTTATAAAGCGGACCATTGTAGAAACGATTAAAACCGAATAGAGATAGGGACGGCACCGCACAGCGGTGCAATAGAGATTCAACTTGATTGCTTTACTTGATACACTGTTTAGACTGACAAGGCTTGTTCTACATAATCCATATACCCACACCCACTTTTTTTTTTTCAATGACCAGACTTATTGGTTCGTTCTTCATTTGTATCTTCTCTTCCGACTGTCATTTCAACCCTATCCTCACTCCCCTGCTATGCTAAAATTAATCAATAACAACTAAGAAAATTTACCCAACTACCTTGCTATGCTGCACTGAGGAGGAACTTCATCGTGGCGTAAATGTTAACAAACTTGTCTCGCAGATGAATTGCAACTGAATAATGAATTAGACACTCACTAAGTGCACCTTATTCCTGGCTTTTTGCCAAATCTCTCCTCAGTTTATTTATTTCTTTTTTATCATGAGTACTTCATCATGGTGAAATGGGAAATGGTAAGCCAACAATTCGGACAAAGTCGTGAGTTCTATACTCCCTAGGAATCTTGAATTTATAGCTTTGTGCCAAATCTAAGCGATGTTTACTTTTTTTAAAGGCACCTTGTTGTAGTGTCATAGAAGATTATTTACAAATGAGTAGTGAGTTTGCTCCTCACTTGGTGCGCTATACCTTCGGCTTTGCGCAAAATTCAAGCCGTGCGAACTTTTTTAAAAGTTACTCCCTTGTACTATAATTATGTAACCGGACATTGGCCCGGGAGACCTGGGTTCAATCCCAGGTCAAGTCATACCAAAGACTCAAAAAATGGTACTTGATGCCACCTTGCTTAACACTCAGCATTATAAGGTACGGATCAAGGGTAAAGTAGAGCAATCCAGGGAAGGAGTAGCGCCCTCCCCTACACATTGTTGTAGTAGCTATCGAAAAGGGAGCCTTCGGGTTACCCTCGACTATGGTCGCCAACTTTACTTTTTACTTACTACAATTATAAGTTAAACTAGCAGATTGAGTTGTAAGTTTGTTCCTCACTGGGTGAACCATACTTCAGCGTTATATCAAATCTAAGTTGAGCTTTATTTTTTAAACGGCACGTCGTCATGATGTAATGGTTCGTAAGCTTGTCTCTTAAATCAATTACTAGTGAGCTTCACGTTCTTGACTTTCGGTCTTGACCAAAATCTGAGTTTTACTTAGTTTTAAAAACGGTACCGCTCGTATTGTAATAGTTCACGAGCTAATTTAGTTTACAAGTGTTACTTGAGAGCCTTTTGATCAATCAAGTACGGCCTTGTCCAGAAATCAGTTAAAGCTATACATGATCCTTTTAGAACATGTTATTCTAAAAAAAATTTTGTTAAAACCGATCTCAAGAGTCATTAAAGGGTTTATATTAATCGGGCGCCCCCACGTCAACTAAAATATGGCACAGTGCCTATTGTATTTTGGGAAGTCATTAAAAAGTTTTTTTTTAATTTCTTTTCGGTCATATATATAACTTAAATTTAAACAATATACACAATATATATATATATATATATATATATATATATATATATATATATATATATATAGATTTTGTTGTAAAATGAAAAACCTTATTGCAAGGCTTATTCACAGATAATAAACATTAATGTGGCCAATAAACATGAAAAGGTTCCCTACTCCTGTAGTAGACCATTGTTAGTGAGTTCCATTCGTACTGTCTGCCTCATACTTCAGACATTGTACTAAGATAATCTAAGCTTAGTAAATGACTACTATACAGGTATGGAGGCTTGGACTATTGTGAGTGAATTCCATTCGCACTGGGTGCCTTATACTTCAGGCCTTGTGCAAAACTACGTTTAGTAAACTACTCTTCGGTGAAAATTAATCAGTTCTTAAGTCTTACAATAAGTAAGTCCGTTTCTCCCGCTCTCTCTCTCCCTCCTTCTCTCTCTCTCTCTCTCTCTCTCTCTATGTTTCTCTCCCTCACACTATGTCACTCTCTCTCCCTCCCTCTCTCTCTCTCTCACTCACTCAGTCACTCTCTCTTTCTCTTTCTCCTTTTCTCCTACACTTTCTCCCACTCCTTTTCTTCCTTACTCCCCCCTCTATCTCTCTCCCTCTCTTCTTTCACTCTCTAACTCCTCCGCTCACTCTCTCACTCTTTTTCTCTCCCCCTCTCTTTTTCTTCCTCTCACTCGCTCCCAAACTCTTTCTCTCTCTCTCTCTCTTTCTCTCCCTCACACTATGTCTCTCTCTCCCTCTCTCTTCCTCTATCACTCTCTCTCTCTCTCCCTCACTCTCTCTCTCTCTAACTCACTCACTCTCTCTTTCTCTTTCTCCTTTTCTCCTACACTTTCTCCCTCTCCTTTTCTTCCTTACTTCCCCCCCTATATCTCTCTCCCTCTCTTCTTTCACTCTCTAACTCCTTCGCTCACTCTCTCACTCTTTTTCTCTACCTCTCTTTTTCTTCCTCTCACTCGCTCTCTTCCTCTCTCTCTCTCTCTCTCTCTCTCTCTCTCTTGCTGTTATTACTTGCAAGGTATGAAAGTTGGTAAATTACTAGAACTGTTATCGTGTTCCTCTTCTTATATCTGTATACTGTTAACAAAATTGCAATCAACCAAAAAAAGAAAAGTTGGGAATAAAATAAGTGATTTATTCGTTGTATTATTTTGTAACTTTCTTTTCTTTTTTTTTTTTTGCGGTGGGTGGAGGCTATTTGTTTTCTTTTACTCTTTTTTTCTTTTTTTTTTTTTTTTTTTTGGACATGGCTTTTTTGGAGGTGGGTGGGGAGATAGTGGTTTGGCGTAAGCAAGAGATAATAGGAGATGGGAAGATTTCCTGATTGAATTTTGATGGCACTTTCACCTAATTTCCATACTAAAAAAAAATGACTTAGAGTAAGGAAGTTAACTACCAAAAAAAAAACAAAAAAAAACGTTAAGAAAAAGAAGTATATATATATATATATATATATATATATATAATGACTTTTCGGCTAACTGCCGTTCACATTAGTAGAGTCTCTCCCGCGGTTAAAGCCAAAGTACGCAGACTTCAATGATTAAGCGAAATTACGAAGGCAGAGTCTTGTTTATTTAACAGCCTTCTATTTTAAGCCAATATTCCAATGCTTTTTCCCGCTTTTTTTTAGTATATATATATATATATATATATATATATATATTCTCGCTTTTTTTTCACCTTGGCTATTTATTATCTTGATTTCTTTTGTAGCAATGCCACTTTTTTTTCTCTCTCTCCTTCTCTCTTCAGAGTGAGATGATTCTCCTTCTCTATTTTAGTACCTTAGAATGTTTAAATCTCAACCTAACTAAATGGGGGTGATGGGCTTTGGCATTGTTAGTTAATGGGAATATAGAAGTAGTTTGGTCTGGTGGAATGGACACTGCAGCCCAGACCATATTCACTTTATATATATATATAAGAACATCATCATACGAACACACACACACACACACACACACACACACATATATATATATATATATATATATATATATATATATATATATATATATATATATATATATATATATATATATATATATATATATATATGGCATAAACATCGATGGCCAACCACTCAGACGTCTTTTGGCCTAAGGTCATTTTTAGGCTTTTTACGCTAAAAACCTTATCAAATAGAAAAAGAAGTGATGAGCTCACCACTGCTACGATGTTAGTTTTTTTTTTTTTTTTTTTTTCACTTTTTACTTTTTTAATCCTTTTTTTTATTACGTTATCTTTTGTATTTTTTCCGAAATTTTTTTTTACCTCATTTCATCTTCTTCTTTCTTCTTTCTCTCATTCATTTTTTTTTCATCAACTCTTGTTTCATTCATCTTTTCTTTTTTTATTATAAACTTTTTCATACTTCATTTATTGTTCTTTCTGTTTTCTGTGTTGTTTTGTTTGTTTTTTAAACTTTTTTTTTCATTTGTGTCCTTCGTTCCTTCTTCTAACTCGTTCTAATCTTCTTTTCTTTTTTTTTTTTGCTAACCCTTTCTTTCTTTCTTGCTTTCTTTCTTCTAATCTGTCCTTTTTCTTCTTTTTTTCTCTTTTTCTTTTTTTCTTTTTTTCTTTCTTCAAATCTTTTGTCTTGCTTTAATTTCTTTTCTTTCTTTCATCCTTCTAACTGGAGGAGTCTCCATGGCGTAGTGGCTAACTACAACATATTTGTATGCGAGTTTGAACTCCAGTCTCGCTATTTCATTCACTTTCTGATTAATACCCTAGCTAAAAGGTACGAACCCTATTATCCCCACTTACAGACATGAGTTAAATAGTACGACTTAGATTATCATAGCATTAAATAACACCCGAAGATTGATATGCCATTAAACAAAGAGCCTCAAAAAATATTCTTCTGAATTTGTTACGTTGTTTCAATTCTTTTACAGATATTTTCTTTCTTTCTTTCTTTCTGTGATTGCTTCTCTTCTCTTCTTTCTTTCTTTTTAATACGTCCTTTTTTTTTTCTTTTATCGCTTCTTTTTTCATTTTCCTTTCTTTCTTTCTTTCTTTTTTTCTTTCTTTTCTGGAAAGTTATTTCCTTCTTTTAATAAAAGAAGGAAAGAACTACTTTATTCTTTCTTTCTTTCTTTCTTTCTGAATAAGTCCTTTTTTCTTTTATGGTTTTTTTTTCATTTTCCTTTCTTCCAATCCATTCTCTTTCTTTCTTTCTTTCTTTCTTTCTTTCTTCTCTAATTCGTCCTTTCCTTTTTATGGCTTCCCTTCTTTTATTTTCCTTTCTTCTAATCCATTCTCTTTCTTTCTTTCTTTCTTTTAATTTATGGTCTTTCTTTCTTTCTTTGAATTCTTTCAATACACTTTTTATATTTCTATCTATCTTTCTTTTTTCTAACAATCTGCTTCTCGGCTTTCATTCTTTCTTTCTTTCTTTCTTTTACTTTAATAAGTCTTTTTCATGTTATTTTCTTTCTTTTGATTTAATAAATTTTCTTTCTTTTTTCATCCTTTTTTCTTTTTTGTTTCTTCTGCTTCGCGTCAGTCTGCCTGCTTTCATTTATCCTTGTAGTCCTGAGTATGACAGTAAACTACATCTGACAGTGAGGCTCCTGTCCCAGAGTAAGGGAAGATGGAGTACTCCTTCATTATAATTACTCTTTAATCCACCCTGGCCCGGAGTGGTACTACCTATTAGGATCCCATCTATGGGTCAATTAGAACTGTTCAATCATTCACTAAAGATTATTATAATTATTATTGGTTATTTGAAACCATACAACAGTGTGCAAATTATTGGTATTAGATAGGAATACTAGATAAACATTATTATCACCGAATTATCAACAGGAAGCCATGTTGCTACAAGACAAAACTAATCATTCAGAATTTGAATTTTGCTTTGGTTGTTTGTTTAACGGCATATCAACTTCTTATGAATTATCTAATACCGAGATTTGTTTCATTTGTAAAAGTTTGACTGTAATTATAATTATGTTAGATTACCGTTTTGGGGGTTTGTTTATTTTTTCAAATTTTACCCTTTTTATTCATCGATAATTATTTATTTGCACACAGTTATATAAAGTATTCCTATCTAATACAAATAATTTTACACGTATATGATTCCAAGTTACTCTTCCCATTTAATCATAATCATTTTCATTCTGTTATATGGTTTCAAGTATTCTTATCTAATAACAAATTTTTTTTAAGAATAGTTCACCCTAAAAGGCGCTCTCACTCCAAGTGTGAGTGAACCTGAGAGTTATGGAAATGAAGTGGTACTCCACATTCCTCATATCTCCTGAACTAGAGCCTCACCATCCAATGCAGTTTAGTATCATACCAAGGACACTTTTTTTTTTGGTTGGGGGTCATACCCCTTTACAAGGGACAGAGTCGTAGTATCATAAGCTTCGAAAACAGAGTAACGTTTAAATTTCAAATGAAAAAAATTAATTAATTATATGCTTGACTAAAACAAATAATTTCCATTAGATTTGATTGTTTGTTTGCGTTTTATAGCATATCAACCCTTGTAGGTTATTTAATGCGAAAACCTGTTAATACATGTATTTTAAATATACGTGTTTTATGCGCCGGTTGTGTTTTATGGCTTATCAAATCTTATGGATTATTTAATGCCAAATACTGTTTAGTCATATACATTAAATATGCGTATTTTATGGGTTGTTTGTGTTTTATGGCAGATCAACCCTTTCAGGTTATTTAATGCCAAATCCTGTTTATACATATTTATCAAATATGCATGTTTATTAGTTGTTTGTGTTTTATACCATATCAAACCTTGTAGGTTATTTAATGCCAAATCCTGTTTATACATATATATTAAATATAGGTGTTTTATTAGTTTTTTTGTATTTTATGGCATATCAACCCTTGTATGTTATTTAATGCCGAATCCAGTTTATACATCTGTATTAGATATACGTGTTTTATTGATTGGTAGTAATTTATGGCATATCAAACTTTGTAGGTTATTTAATGCCAAACACTCCGGAAAAAACCTGTTTAGATAAATGAAGTGTCTTTTTTATCAAAATACATTTTGTTACAAAACTGTATTTTTTCCATTCAAACAATATTCAATTCATACTATAATATTAATTATTTGTTGAATTCCTTTTCTGATACGAGGGTTTATTAAATAAATTCTGAAAGAAGAGATCTTGTTGGTCGGGCATAGAATACACTAAATGTATCTCCATCAGGATGGTAAAATCATCCCCACCTCACAAAAAAATGAATGCTTTGAGGATGACACTAAACTGAGTTCAGGGAAGTGTTGAATCACCCCTTCGTTGCCATTACTCCGAAGTCCACTCAGGGTTATAGTGCCTGTTAGAGCCTCATTAATACGTCAAATAGAACCGTTTGAGATAATCTGCCCAACTAATTTTTGTTCAACCAGGGCGTTATTTGCCTGACCAATCAACTCAACTGATTAGTTACTTAAACAAGTTGCCTGACCAATCTGTTCTACTAATTAGTTGGTCAACAAGAGCACAGGTTTTCTGACCAATCTGCCCTACTAATTAGTTGCTAAACCACGGCATTAGTTTTCTGACCAATCTGCCTTACTACTTAATGCAAAGCCTGAGAACAGAACAGATGGATTCATGCCTTTCACCCATTAATAATCGAACTCACTAATATTAGTTTGCAATTATAGCTTACTTACAGTTACACCACAGGAGGTGCCCATCAATACATATATGTACAATAGTAATCAGGCATTTGTTCCTCCAGTTTCATGTCTATTTCTTCAATCCCTTCACTACGAGCGGGATGTGACACATGGTCAGTTTTTAAGAGGATTTATCCAACTTCCCATCAAGTCAGATTTGACATGAAATCAGTTTTTAGTGGAAGGCCATGCTCGATTTAAGGCTATTGCTTGGTCGCAGCGTTCCTTTCTTGGGGCGCCTCAGGCGCCAAGCGAAGTCCTTTCCACAGGAACTGGTGATCAACTTAATATCACTCACCCGGCACGAATGCCTGGTGAGCCATACTAAAGGCAGGTAATTTTAAATTTGAGTAAATCTGGTTTGAATTCAGAGTTTTCCTTCTAGAGAACTGGTTGCCTAAACAGGGCTACTATTTACCTATGGTTGTTCTATGTCTCGAGAAATACGGAAAAGAGATGCTTATTTCCATTGTTTCGACTTACTTTTAGGAATATCTATATCAGACTTTATTCATAGAGCAACAAAAATTCAAAGTATTAAATTATTTTTGCTAAATTATTTTTGCTAAATTATTTTTGCTAAAACACATTAAATAATTTGTGATTACTTTCAGAAATTAGACTTTTGCTGCATTGCACTTGTGGCTTGGTAACCGGACATTGGCCTATCGGCTAGAGTGTTCGCCAATGGCCCAGGAGACCTGGGTTCAATCCCAGGTCGAGTCATACCAAAGACTTGATGCCTCCTTGCTTAACACTCAGTATTATGAGGTAAAGTGGAGCAATCCAGGGAAAGGAGTAGCACCCTCCCCTACACCTTGGTGTAGCTGTCGAAAAGTGAGCCTTTGGGTCACCCTCGACTATGGTCGCCAACTTACTTGTGGCTTGGCCTAATGAGTAGAGTGTTTACCAATGGTCCGGGAGACTGGGGTTCAATCCCAGGTCAAATCATACCAAAGAATGGTGCTTGATGCCGCCTTGCTAAGTACTCTAAGGTAAAGATCAAGAGTAAAGTGGAGCAATACAGGGAATTGAGTAGCGCCCTCTCCTACACCTTGGTGTAGTAGCTATTGAAAAGGGAGCTTTCGGGTTACCCTCAACTAAGGTCGACAACTTACTTGGTACTTGATTGGTTTGGTTTGGTTCTTTGGTATATCAACCATTGTAGGATTTTTAAAGCCAAATCCGGTTTATACATATATATTAAATACTTATCATTTGTAAACATAAGTCAACAAATTTAAATAGTTCCAAGTATTGCTATGTATCACTAACAATTCAATTAAACATCAATCTTTTGTTTACCCTAATTTTCTATTTGACCTATACATAGGACTCTTTCAGGTGTTATCACTCCGAACAAAGTGAACCTGGGAGCGATGGCAATGATGGGTACTCTACATTCCCCAAAGTTAAAACCTCATCATTAAACTGCTTAAAGGAGGGTAGCCTTATCTCACTGCAGAGATGCAATTGGTGTATTTTATAGCCCAAGCCGACTTGGCCACCAGGATACTCGTTGAGGAAGTCTTATCCCTCTGCAAAGTTTCAATCGGTGTATTCAACAGCTCCAATCGACTGAGCCACCAGGACACTCGTTGGGGAAGTCTTATCTCTCTGAATAGATGTAATCAGTGTATTCTACAGCCCCAGCCAACTGGGCCACTAGGATACTCGTTGAGGAAGTTTTATCCCTCTACAGAAATTCAATCGGTGTATTCTACAACCCCAGCCGACTGGGCCACCAGGATATTCGTTGAAAAAGTCTTATCCCTCTGTAGAAATGCAATTGGTGCATTCTGCAGCCCCAGACGACTAGGTTATTGGGTCTTGAAGCTCGGGGGCATTGATTAACCGATAACTCAGTCTGTTCATCGTCGAAGACAATGAAAATTTTTGGCAAATGACTGATTTTTCATTGCTTGTCGTTAAATTTATCTTAAAGCTAATGATTATGACGGAACGCGAAGAGAATTAAAGTTGGGTAGATTCTCAGTCCTTCTCTGCTCAGTCAACTGGGATTGTAGAATATACCGACTGCATCTCTGCAGAGAGGTAAAACCGCTCCCCAACGAGTGTCCTACGTATGTCACTAAGCTGCATCTGATAGTGAGGCTTCAGTCTTTGGGGAATGCAGAGTACCCTTTCATTGCCATTACTTCTAGTTCCACTCTGACCTGGATTAGTAGTACTTTTAAGGGTCCCATCTATGGGTCAAATAGAACTGGTCAATCATTTACTTTGGAATACTATTATTGGTTACATAAAAACCAAACAGATGAGAACAAATTATCTATATAACATAAGTATAGAAATACTTGAAACCATTTAACTGTGCCCAAGCAAGTGTTGCCCAGTAGGCTGTAGAATACACCAACTGCAACTCTGCAGAGGGACAGATCCCACTCAACGAGTGTCCCGGATATGACACTAAATAATCTGATGGTAAGATTCGAGTAATGCTGGAACTTTGGGGAATGCAGAGAACCCAATCATCGCTCCCTGTTCCACTCTGTCCCGGTTGGGTAGTACCTGAAAGAGCCCTATCTATGGACCAAATAGAACTAAAATACGTACTTATGCTCAACTGAATTACTTGAAATAGAACTGTTTTGATATTAAAACTGCGTACTTACGCTTAACTGAACTGCTTGAAATAGAACTGTTTTGACATGTAAACTGCTTACTTATGCAAAACTGAATTGCTTTAAATACAACTGTTTTTGACATTAAAATCCAACCAACCAACCAACCAACGCAAACAAATGATTAATATTAAAGAGAATTATTAATGTTAGATTGGAATACTTGAAAATATATAATTGTGAGCAAACAAATAAACTCTATCAACTTGTTTCAAAATAAAACCATGCACTCATACACGATATATATATATATATATTGAGAGAGAGAGAGAGAGAGAGAGAGAGAGAAAGAGAGAGACAGAGAGAGAGACTAGATGTGTTATCAAAAAACCCATAAGGATAGACAATGTCTGACGCAAACAGATTCATACTGTAATCTGTATTTTCAGATTCAAGAAGTCAATGTTTGTACTTTCTGGAAATCTGTAAAGTCATATCTTAGATTACTCGAATATTTCCCGTGGCAGTCTACATCTGAACGAGATATTCGCGAGAAAATTTATTCGTTCACTGATTGGCAGAAGGGATATCTCACAAGAAAATTTATTAGTTTCTTCGAGCAACGATCGAGATAATCTCATGAGAAAATTTAGTTTTTCCTGGAGGCAACGAACGAGATATTTCACAAAGTTTTTTTTTCTGCGCTAGAAGCAGTTGACAAGATATGTTGCAAGAAAATTTATTTACCTTTGGGGGGGGTGATCGCGATATCTCACTAGAAAATTTGTTTTCTGGTACGGTGATATCTCGCAAGAAAATTTAGTTGTTCCTAGAGGCAATGGACGAGATATTTCACGAAGTTTTTTTTTTTTCTCTGTACTTGGAACGGTTTTCAAGTTATCTCAGGAAAAAAACATTGTTCCTCTTATGGCGGATGAAATAGCTTGCAAGAAAATACTTTTGTTCCTGCTGACGGCAAAGGAGATATTTTATGATTTTTTTTTCTTTGTTCCTGAACCGATTGAGGAGATATCTCGCTAAAAATGTAACTTGCTCTGGATATATCGAGCCAGAAATTCCTTTGCCCTTAGTTCGACGATTCCATTTTCAGTGCCGATGACCTTCATGCCTGTCTGAACCGTTAAATAAATGAAACAATTAATTAGATTAGGAATACTGATTTTCAAAGCAGATAGTGAAACTTTTCTTTATTTGGAATATTGTTAGAACATTGATTTCTTCATTCTTATTCGATCCTAAACCAGACGCGATTCTGCTAAGTAGGAATTAAACTATCAGTTTTAGTTTAATGACTTATTTAGCTTAGCTGATTTGGGAAGTAATCAGTGAGAGTCGAACTCACGAAAACCATTACATACAAAGGGGTCCCAAAATCATTTATTCAAATGAAATTACCGCCCTGTCAGCTGGAGCTGTAGAATACGCTGACTGCGCTTCTGCCGAGGGGTATGACCCCCACCACCATCGAGTATCCTGATATGACGCTAAACAATCTGATGGTGAGGTTCCAGTAATGTTGGAGCATTGGGGAATGGGGAGTAACCTTTCATAACCATCACTCTCAGGTCCACTCTGGCCCAGAGTGGTAGCAGCTGAGTCCTATGTATGGATTAAATGCAACTAAACAGCGTACTTAAGCTAAACTGAATTGCTTGAAAGAGAACTGAGTACTTAATTAAGCTAAACTGAATATTTTGAAATAAAACTATTTTTGACATTTAAACTGCGTTCTTATGCTAAACTGAATCGTTTGAAATAGAATTGTCCTGACATTTAACAGTGTGTAAACAAAAAGCTGTATTTATACTAAACTGAATTGTTTGAAATAGAATTATTTATAGGTATAAAAGTGAATTCGGCATTAAATAACCTTCCATGGTTGATGTGCCATAAGACTAAACCAAACCGAACCAACTGAGATTAGCTTGGCTCTAGACTAAAAGCATGGTATACTCAGTGAGGAGCGAACTCACTTGAAATTGTCTGACAGCCTAGTTCGCAAACCTCATTTGATGCCCAAATAATGTTTAGCAGACTTAAAATAGTTTAGACCAAGGCCATAACTATGTTGCTCTCAGTGCGGAGCGAACTCAATAGAAATGGTCAGACAGACTAGCTCGCTAACTATGGGACGATATGAAACACTCATATATCATTTATTAAGCTTAGATTAGTTTGGACCATGACATAAACTGTAGTACACTCAGTGAGGATCAAACTCATTAGAAATAATTCTGCTCGCCCTATTCGTTATCACTAAACAGCACGGGGCACCAAAAAGCCATTTTCAGCCAAGTTCAGGTTGATGAGATATATGGGGGATCTCCTTAGAATTCAACTCACAAGATTATACCCGTCAGACTAGCTTGTTAACCATTACACTTCGTGGTGCGCTTTAAAACTATATGACGCTTATATATGGCACCAACATAACAATGCAAAGAACACCTAGTGAGGATTGAACTCTCTCGCAATAGATTTACTTGCTAGCTATCACACCACGCGATTCAGCGTAAAACGATGCAACGCTTAATATTTGCCGCCTACGCTTTAGGCACCTTGTCTAGATCGAACTCACTCGCAGTAGATTTGCTTGCTAGCAATTACTCCACGCTATTTGGCTTAAAACGATGCGATGCTTATATTTGCCACCAACGCAGTAAGCACCTTCTGAGGATCGAACTCACCCGCTATATATTTGCGAAACTAGTTTGGTAACCATTCCACTAACTCAAAATTCCCACTATATTCGTGGAAGTAGACTGTTATTATATAAGTTATCATAAATGTATATTATATGTTAGCAAATGTAAGCACGTATGTGTGTCTATGAATATATTTATATACCTACATTTGTATATTTATTCATACCGTACATTAGGCTGAATCTGTTGAATTCATATGATATACGAAGTCGGTGCGAATCGACATTATGCATACTTTTACCATAGACTATAAACATTATCAGACAATAAACAAAAGCCTGCTTCTTTCACCTAATATGAAAGGTATTTTAATGCATTCTCAAACAGATCGCAAATAGTTGCAGATAGATAATAAGGAATTCTATAATCAAATGAAAAGCAAAAACGCCTTTCATGTCTACAATGGCGTATATACATGAAAACCAAAGATAAACTTATTTTGTATTCATGGAGTGTCCAAGAATCGCTAGCATTTAGTAATACAAGGAACTCTCTGTTTCTGGCTGAAGATGTCTACAGATTTATAGTAATTTTTTTTTTTTTAACATTTCCATGTCAGGGCCTCATTAATGGTTTTTAACGTACCCAGAAATGACTTTTTTGTCGGAGATCGTAGGTTCGCTCCCAGGTGGTGCACGTCGGTTTTATGTTTGCTAATTATTCATTTACTTTTCTGCTTGTTGGATCATTACGTTGTTAGTTATTCTTGCTCTTAGCCTAATCTTGAGACTGAATGCTTCCGAAGAAAGGGGTCATTTTTGTTTTTTGTTTTTTTAAGGGAGAATTTAGACTTCATTTTCTTCACGTCATGGTTTTTTAAAGGTTTTTAATTCAAGAATTAGAAAGACTAGCGTTCAATCACAGGTAGAGACATACAAAAGACTCAAAAAAATGGTACTTAATGCCTCCTTGCTTAACATGCGGCATTATGAGGCATGAATCAATGGTAAAGTGGAGCAATCCAGGGAAAGGAGTAGCGTCCTCCTCTACACCTCGATGTAGTAGCTAATGAAAAGGAAGCCTTCGAGTCACCCTCGACTATAGTCACTAACTTTACTTAACTTACTTATTTAACAAGATTTTAGACTGTTCGCTAAAAACTTATTCATTCAATTAGTTGTATAAAATAGTAACTCCCAACTATAAAAGTCCTGTAGAATACACCGACTGTATCTTTGCAGAAGGGTAAGAACTCCCAACGAACGAGTTTCCTATTATGACAGTAAACAGCATCTGATGGTGAGGTTCCAGTCCTGGAGCTTTGGAAAGAAGAGTAGCCTCTCATTGCCATTAATTCGAGATCTACTCTGACCCGGAATGGTTGTACCAGTTAGGATCCCATCAATGGGTCAAATAGAACTCTTTAATCTTTTACTATACTGGAAACCATTTAACTATGTGCCACCAAATGATTTATATCAAAAATAATCATCAGCATTAGCAAAGCCTGAAAGCATTTAACTGTGGGGAAACAGCAATGAACTGCAATACTTGAAAGCTTTTAACTGTGGGCGAACAACAATGAACTGCAATACTTGAAAGCATTTAACAGTGGGCAAACAACAATGAACTGCAATACTTGAAAGCATTTAACTGTGGGCAAACAACAATGAACTGCAATACTTGAAAGCATTTAACTGTGGGTAAACAACAATGAACTGTAATACTTGAAAGCATTTGATTGTGGGCAAACAACAATGAACTGCAATACTTGAAAGAATTTAACTGTGGGCAAACAACAATGAACTGCAATACTTGAAAGCATTTAACTGTGGGCAAACAACAATGAACTGCAATACTTGAAATCATTTAACTGTGGGCAAACAACAATGAACTGCAATACTTGAAAGCATTTAACAGTGGGCAAACAACAATGAACTGCAATACTTGAAAGCATTTAACTGTGGGTAAACAGCAATGAACTGCAATACTTGAAAGAATTTAACTGTGAGCAAATAATTTTTTTGTTTCGATTGGTTTTATGGTATATCAACCATTGCTGGTTATTCATTGCCAAATCCTTTTTCTACATATAAAATACATGATTTCTAAATATATTTTATTGATAATATTTTTAAACGAGCCAGTGCTCTTTTTTTACACAGTTAAATAGTTTCACTAATTTGCATCTAATACGAATAATTCTATTTCCTATTTATCATTTGTTTGAACACAGTTAAATGTTTCAAGTATTGCCATGTATTATTAATAATTCAGTTAAACATCCGTCATTTGGTTACACACAGTTGAATGATCAAGCAGTTCTATTTCAAACAATTCAGTTTAGCATAAGTACACAGTTCTTGTTTATACACGGTTAAATGTAAAAACAATTCTATTTCAAACAATTCAGTTTAGTATAATACACAATTTAAATGCCAAAAAGTACTATTTAACCCATAGGTAGGACCCTATCAGATGTTACCACTGCTGACCTGAGTGGACATGGGAATAATGCCTTTTGATTAATTTTTCAGGTTTTTTTTACTTTGATATGAAAATGATGTAAATTTGGACGCATGAAGTTTATATGTATAATAGATTTAACTGTAAATTCCACGAAATTCGTACATAATAAGAATTTTTTGCTGGTTTCTGTTTTCTGGTTTGGTTTATGATAGGTTTGTAATAGGTGCGCTCGGTACGGTTACCAAAAGATTGGTACAGGGTCTGGAGGACATGAAAAAAGGAGGACGATTGGAGACCATCCAAACATCGGCATTGTTGAAATCAGACTTGCTGTCACTCATTTTCCCGTGAAGAACTATCCGCTAGAGCTGGAGTGAAAAACTCTCAAAAGAGAAATAAATATTCTTCCTATGGAGTTTTTCACATCAGTGTTAGCTGATGGTTTTTCACTGGAGTTTGAGTGACAGCAAGTCTCCTCAAGTCTCCAGGACTCGTCTCAGGATTCTGGCCGGTCTTAGCAATGCTGTCGTTTGGATAGTCTCTACTCGTCCGCCAACTTCCAAATCCTCCAGGCCTTTTAATAATCCTTTAGTTATTGTGCCTAACGCACCAATCACAATTGGCACAATCGTTACTTTCATGTTCCACAGCTATTTCAATTCTTTAGCAAGGTCGAGGTACTTATTCTTCTTTTCACTTTCCTTCAGATTTATTCTGTGGTCCGCCGGGGTAGCAAAGTCGACAATTTTGCAAATTCTCTTCTTTTTGTTGATTATTATAAGCTCTAGTCTTCTGGCCAGGATTAGTTGATCCGTTTGTATGTTAAAGTCCCATACGAGTTTATGCGAGTCATTTTCTAGGAAAGGTGCTGGGTTGTGCATATACCATTTGTTTGTATGGTCAAATTTAAATTTCTTACACATTTCCTTGTGAATCACCTTGCCGACTCAGTCGTGTCTCGCCTTATACTCCTTCTGTGCTAATTTGCTGCATTCACTTATGTGATCGATCGTTTCGTCTCAGTCACCGCATAGCCTACATTTACTATTATTATTATTATTATACACCTTGCGAGTTTTTCACACCAGCGTTAGCTGGACTTCTTTTACTGGAGCCTGAGTGACCACAAGTCTCCTCAGGTCTCCAGGACTCTTCTCAGTAATCTAGCCGATCTCAACAATGCTATTGTGTGGATGGTCTTGATTTTTCCTATGGTTTCCGATTGTTCCAATCCCTTTTCCAAACCTTTGGGGATCGTTCCAAGTGCACCAAGTACAATTGGTATCACCGTCACCCTCGTGTTCCACAGTGCTTTTTTGTTCTCTACCAAGGTGCAAGTATTTATCGATCTTTTTCATTTCTTTTATTTTCACTTAGTGGTCCGCCTGAACAACAAACTCCACAAGATTATAGTGGTCCGCCTGAACAACAAACTCCACAAGATTACATGTCCTTTTTTGATTTTAATCGTTAGTTCTTGCCACGATTACGTGATACATTTGTATCTCAAAATTCCAGATATTTTTATGCGTCTTATTCTCAGGGACAGATTCTGGTTTGTGTATATTCTATCTGGTAGTTTGGTCGAATTTTAATCCCTTGTACAATTTTCACTGGATCACCTTTCCCACTCAGTCGTGCATAGTCTTCTACTCTTTTGGGGCTTGTGTGTGTCATTTGCTTATTATATCAATAAACCGTTTCATCACTGTCTACTCATTACCTTGGCTAGCTACTCTATGACATATTTTTATTGTTATTATTATTCCTTGTGAGTTATTTACAACAGCGTTAGCTGATGGCCTTTCACTGGAGTCTGAGTGGCAGTAATTCTCCTCAAGACTTCAGGACTCTTCTCAGTATCCTGGCCGATCTTAACAATGCTGTAGTTTGGATGGTCTCCGCTAGCCCTCCGCTAGCCCTCCGATTTCCGACTCTTACTGCCCTTTAACAAGACTTTCGGGATCGATCCAAGCGCACCAATTACAATTGTTATCACAGTCCCCTTCATGTTTCATAGCTTTTCTATTCTCTAGCAAGGTCTTGGTACATACCTCTCTTTTGACCTCCACTGTTTTTCACAATCCCAGAGAATTCTGTGCGTCTCATTTTCTGGTTTGGAAGTATGGTCAAATTTCAGTTTCTTGCACAATTCCCAGTGGATCCTCTTCTCCACGCTGTCATGTTTAGTCTTGTACTACTGTCGGACAACTAATATATTAACTATTACACACCAAAAACCGGTAAATCAGCAAAGAGATTAGCTTTTTTATATATATTATAGAAGTACATTGATAATGCTTTAACTTAAATTATATAGCAATTTCCATGCCATTATGTAAATGGATGATAAAGTTGTGGGGTCTGGATTCACGATGACAACTTTTTTTTAGGTTTGGTTTAGTTTGGTTTGGTTTAGTTTTATAGCATATCTAGCATTGTAGGTTATTTAATGCCAAATCCTCTTTATAGATATATATTAAGTATATATGATTTGGTTTGGTTGGGGTTTATGGCATATCAACCATTGTAGGTTATTTAATGCCAAATCCTTTTACACATATATTAAATAAATGATTTCTAAACACATTTTGAAGATAACATTTTTAAACAAGCCTATGCTCGTTATTTAACACAGTTAAATGGTTTCTCTGAATTTCTAACAATTCAGTTTAGCTTAAGTACAGTCTTTTGTTTACTTACAGTTATTCATTGGTTTAAATACATTTTTTGTTTAAACACCGTTAAATGATCAAACAGTTCTATTATAAACAATTCAATTTAGCATAAGTACATTGTTTTTTGTTTACGCAGTTAAATGGAAAAACAGTTAATTACCCAGTCAGCTGGGGCTGTAGAATACACCAACGGCACCTCTGCAGAGGAGCAAGACCCCCCTCTCAATCTGATGGTGAGGTTCCAGTGATGCTGGGGCTTTGGGGAATGCAGAGCACCCCTTCATTGCTATTGCTCCCACGTCCACTCTGGCCCGGCGTGGTAGCACCAGATAGGGCCCTGTCTATGGTTTAAATAGAACTAACGGCATACTTATGCTAAACTGAATTGTTTGACTAAACTGAATAGCTTGAAATAGAAACGTTTTTGACAATTAAACCGTACTTACATTTAAACTGCGTGCTTATGCTAAACTAAATTATTTGAAATGGAACTGTTTTTGACATTGAACCTGTACTTACACTAAACTGATTTGTTTAATATAGAACTGTTTTGACATTTAACTGTGTGTAAACAAAATCTGTACTTATACTAAACTGAATTAGCTGAATTAGAACTGTTTGACTAAACTGAATAGCTTGAAATATGTTTTTCAGAATTCAACTGTACTTACATTTAAACTGTGCACTTATGCTAAACTAAATTGTTTGAAATATAACTATTTTCATAAAAAGGGACTTGGCGTTAAATAACCTACAAAGGTGGATACGCTATAAAACCTAAACAACCAACCAAAAACAGTTAATTTCAAACAATTCAGTTTGGTGAGATGACAGTTTAGTTCTATTTGACCCGTAGATAGGACCCTATCAGGTGCTACCAATCCTGATCAGAGTGGACCTGGGAGTGATGGCAATAAAGTGGTACTTCACATTCCCCAAAACTCTAGTATTACTGAAACCTCACCATCAAATCGCTTTGTGTTATATCCAGGACACTCGTTGGGGGAGTCTTACCCCTCTGCAAAGATGCAGTCAGTGTATTTCGCAGCCCCAGCCGACAGGGCCAACTTTTTTTCTTTTTTTTTTTGGAATCACCCGGACGGTCGATATAACGGAAATAATGATGAAATACTAATTAAAAATCGTTCACTCCTTTGAAAACAGAAGCACCAATATGATCATAGAACGCAGGAATCCAACAGACTCGTGGATCGTCTAGTTTATTTCTAATTCTTATTTATTTTATCTTCAGGCTTTTGTTTTCATTGCTTTCTATTTAATATAAGCTAACAGGAAGAAGATTTTGCCTCATGAAGTTGATACCATCATCTCATAGATAATTATCTTATTTTTCAAAAAACGTTTTACGCAAAGAAACACCGAGTATCTTCCCTCATAATTTTCTATATTTTGTTGAGATTCGGACATATTAGACATATTTCATCACATATTTTATTTACAGAATGTTGAATTAAAAAAAAAGAAGAAACAAAGAAACAAAGAAAGAATAACGATGATGGAAGTGAGGGAAATTAATATTATTCTTTACGTGGACGTTGCTTCGGGAGATTCAGTTAAATCGATGAGAAATTATTTGTTCATGCGATAAGAGGAATTGCGAATTCATTTCGTTTGCAATTTTTCAACTAGTGAAGAAAAGGGACTGTAAAAGGAGAAATACAATTTTTTCTTCTCTCAAATTGTTTTCCCCTTTATCTGTCGGGCGTTATTCATTTCTTCTCTCTTTTAGATTAAAGCTTGTTCGCATATATATATATATATATATACACTCTTACATCTGACAATCTATGAGTTTATCTATCGTTAATCTCTCTCTCTCTCTCTCTCTCTTTCTCTCTCACATAAACACACACACACACACACTCTCTCTCTCTCTCTCTCTCTCTCTCTCTCCCTCTATCTTTCTTTCACACGCTCTCAATTTCGTTCTTTCTCTTGTTGTCTTTCTCCCGTTCTCTCTCAAAGATTTTTTATCTTTTAAATTAAAGATTGTGCTCTTATACACACACACACACACACACACACACACACACACATATATATATATATATATATATATATATATATATATATACTCGCTCACATCTATCAACGTACCTGTCTCTTCAGTCACTTTCACACACAAATAAAAAAACAAATAAGTATTATTATTATTACTTTCTTGCTGTTTATCTATCATTAATAAACTTTAAATGTGTCCATGAAATAACCATTGGAGTAAAAGTTAGAATCAACTAAATTACTCAGAAAAGTCTGGGAGACCTTAGAAGATATACTGTCATTCTGACTCCAGTGGATAACCTCCAGTCGGAACTAGTACGACAAACTCGCAATTTGTGGTAATATAAAGGGACGAGCGGACACTATCCAAACTACAGAAAGTGAAAGTGAAAGACCATCAGCTGACGCTGATGTGAAAAACTCTCAAGGAGTAAATGATAATAATGATAATGATAATTATAATAAGAGGAGACCATCGAACTACACCTTTTTTAAGATCAGTCAGAATACCGAAAAGAGTCCTATAGACTTGAGGAGACTTCCTGTCACTCAAACACCAGTGAGAAACTATCAGCTAGCGCTGGTGTGAAAACCCCTCAAAAGAGTAACTTTGCTGTTCCGTCTGACCACTGAATAAAACTGAAAGAATGTGAACGCTGGTGGGAAAAACTCTCAAAAGAATAATAATAATTATACACAAGGCGTTAGGCCCGGGAGATAACATAGATTATATATATATATATATATATATATATATATATATATATATATATATATATATATATATATATATATATCAAGAAAAGACGAAGAGGAAGAAGAATAGATAGCATTGAGGATTTTGTAGATGCATTAATGCAAGAACCCGAAGACTACATCAAAATGAAGAAAGAAAGAATCATTACAGCCGCCATTGAGACGGTTGGCAACATGAGAACGAACAAAAAAACCCAACAAAAACTAGAAAACGGAAATGGGAAGATAAACAACTGTATAAATTTGTTTAGGCGACAAACTGGCGAGAAAACCCTAGACACGGCTTAGAAAAGAAAACCTTAACAAAGAAACTGAATCTTTTCTAATAGCAGCACAAAACAATGCCTTTAGGATCAATTACATCAAAGCAAAAATCGATAATATGCAATAGAATAGCAAGTATAAGTTATGTGGAGGTAAAGATGAAACGGTTAATCACATAATAAGCAAACGCAACTAACTAGTACAAAAGGAGTACAAATCTAGGCATGACTGGGTGAGAAAGGTGATCCATTGGGAATAGTGCAAAAGATGAAAATTTGACCAGACTACCAAATGGTACATGCACAAAACAAAATGTGAACCATAAAATGAGACGCATAAAATTGTCTGGGATACAGAGATACAAACGAACCACCAAATCTCGGCCTGAAAACCAGATATCAAAAAAAGAAAAAACTTGCCATCTTATAGTTTTTGCTGTTCCAGCGTGCCTCAAAGTGGAAAAAAAGGAAGCGAAACGATAGACACATACTTAGACTTTACAGGAGAACTAAAAAAGCTGTGGAACAAGGATATATCAGTGATACCAATTGTTGTTAGTACACTTGGAATGGTCCCCAAAGAATTGGAAAGGAGATTGGATGAATTTGCGACCAGAGGAAGAATCGAGACCATCCAGACCATAGCATTGCTAAGTTCGGTCAGAATACTGAGAAGAGTCCAGGATACCAGAAGTGACTTGCTATCATTTAGCCTCTTGTGAAAGGCCCCCAGCTGAAAAACTCAGAGGGAGTAAAATTTGTAATAATATTAAATGTCCTTAGATGTATAAGTGAAAGAAAAAAAAAGTTTGTAAATAAGGAAAACAGTTCTTAAACAACTTCATAAAAGCAAAGTGGAGTTCCTCTTAAGGTTTAAACTTAAGGTTTATTGGTTTGATTTCTTTGTTCAATAGCATATCAACTTTCTTGTGTTATTTAATGCCAAATCTATCCTTCTCGAAGTACAGTGATAGAACTATTTAACCCATAGCTGGAGTATAAGAGGATTCATACCTTTCCAAAGAGTATTTGTCCAAAAATGGACGTAACAGAGCGACTGGAGTTCAAAGTCGCTTACTAGGATTCCGCAGTCCATCGCTTTAACCATTACACCATGAGGGCATCCCCAAGGTTTATTGGTTAAAATTTCAAAATATTTAGCCAATCAAATTGCAGAAGCGTATTCATAACACGACTGTCCTACGGGTGTTTTTTTATTTTCATTTATTTATTTCATTTTATTCTTTCATTTATTTATTTATTTTGTTTTTCTGCTATTATGGAACAGTGGACACTTCATTAGCAGACATCTTATATCTAACTTTCTAGAGTTTAATTAAACATACCAAGGAGAAAGAAAGAAAGAAAGAAAGAAAGAATCGAAAACCGGACCGTCCATTTGTTGCCTGTTAATGACCCTCATATCTCAGGATGTGATTTTAACCATATCTCTATTTTGAGAAAACTCTATGGAGAGAAAAAATGTATACCCCTAGGATGGATGACCCATTTTTTTCTTGTTTATTTTGTTTTGCTTTCTTGTTTGTTTTTTTTGTTTTTTTAACGGAAAGTTGGATTATCTTAATTATCTCCATTTTAATTATCTTCTTAATTACGTTTTAATTAATGAGAAATGGCTAACGAAATCGACGAAAGACAATTTATTAGACGAACTGTGATGTGTTGAATAAATAAAAAAAACTATATAAAATGCATTTCTTCTCTTCAAAAAACAAAGCAAATTCATTACCTTTTTTTCCCTTATTGAGGGCCAAGTTCTCTATTGAAAACATGTAGTATAAACAGTTATAATATATATAGTAATACCATTATAACTACCTTTGTTTTCAAAATTCGGCGTACATCACAGGTTGTCGGGCGTTATTCATTTCTTCTACTGTTCTCCCACTCTCTCTCTCTCTCTCTCTCTCTCGTACACACCCTCCCACATACACATGCAAACACACACTCTCTCAATTTCTT
Organism: Sepioteuthis lessoniana; assembly: GCA_963585895.1. Classification (NCBI taxonomy): domain Eukaryota; kingdom Metazoa; phylum Mollusca; class Cephalopoda; order Myopsida; family Loliginidae; genus Sepioteuthis; species Sepioteuthis lessoniana. The sequence continues at coordinate 33,974 of CAUZXS010005634.1, read as the reverse complement.
TCATTTTCTTCTTTTCCCTCTCTCTCTCTCTCTCTCTCTCTCTCTCAAAGTTTTTCTCTCTTTGGTTGGGTAGATAGATGAATCTAAATGAAATCAGTACGCATGCGCGCGTGCTTTTACGACACCGGTCAACAGATAAACCGGGTTATAAAAATTAGTAGCTCTCCAGCTCTTTCTGTGACGATTTTGCCACGACACCTGTCCCAGTTAACTGCTCTCCATCAGATTCTTTCACTTTCACTTTCACTGAAATATTACTTTAATATTGGATTGGTAACTTATAACTTAATTTATATTTCATTTCATTTCATAAAATTTAACCATATTTAAAAAGCATGAATTTATTAATGAATTAACAAATAAGAATTAACTTATTATTTATTATAACTTATTACTTGATATAAAGCATCAATCATTCTCAATTCTATGTACGAGGGTGTGTCAAAATTAATGCCTTTTCCTTTTGCACAAGAATAATTATCGACACAGGAACATGTATCATACATCAAAATGAAGCGGGTCCTCTGTGGATCGCATCCCTACTTCTCAACATAGTCCCCGTTTCTTTCAATAGCAATGTTCCGACTCCAAATGAAGACATGTATCTCTGCTTCGTAAAATTCTGATGATCGTTCTTTCAGCCACTTCATCACCGCAGTTATCACTTACTCATCATAATGGCATTGTATTAGCCTATTGACCCCTCTATCATGGGGCCGAAAAAATGATAGTCTGTAGGCGCTAAATCTTGCTAATCGATAATGTCATCCTCCTGCATTAAAATGCTCGACCACTCACAAGCATCAGGACAAGGAAGACTATCGGCTCATTCGGGTGGACAACTTTACCGCATCTTCCATACTCACTAGATTTATCGCCTTTAGACAATCATCTCTGTGTGGTGCGAATGGACTTAGGCAAGTAGCAATAGTAGCCCCATCTAGCTAATGTCTTAACATTTTTTTTTCAGATTCCATCAGTTACGATCATGGCTTGAACCAGAACGCATCATATGTTTGCAGTTAAAAAATTTTGTAAAGAATGATCTGTATTTGCTACACGGAGGTTTTCGTGCTCATTTCATGTTATTTTTTGGATAGAATTTTCAACTAATAGCAGTATAGATTTTCTATCCGGAACAGCATCATTCCGGCGTAACATGAAATGAGCAGAAAGAGCTCACTGAGTAGCAGTTATAGATTCCCCAGTTTTAAAAAATAAGGTTTTTACAACAAAGGCACGGTGTGTACCGGTCACAGCCATGATGGTAACTGATAGTATCTGAAAAGAAAAATAGTAATTAATTCGCTCGATGCAGCTACCATTTTCACTTGCCTAAGTTCTCTTGTACTGTTCATATGACAGATTAAAATATAGGAGTTATTTCAGTCGCACTACACACACACACACACACACACACACATATATATATATATATATATATGGAAGAAAATAATGGATTGTAATCCGACAGTTTGTAAAGAAAAATTGCTAACAATGTAATCCAAGTAGAAGGAGAGAATTATGGAGAAACAAAGTCGGCACTATAGCGTTTCGGTTCTGCTGAATCATCATCAGGACTATAAGGACTATTAGTGGTGTTAAGATTACGATGGATGTATAAAAAGTGTAAAAATATATAAAAACAGGGAAAAGTTTTATGACATGAAAAAGTTGTCTGTTTATAACAAGAAAAATTGGCTGTTTAATCAATGAATCAGCGTTCGTTTCTTTAAACGTCACCTGACCTATTAGGAACATTGTGCAGGATCCACGTTCCGTTCGTTCATCGAGAAATTTCGAATCATTCCTTGTTTACGGCGTTGTTTAAAGAAACGAACGCTGATTCATTGATCAAACGGCCAATTTTTCTAGTCATAAGCAGCCAACTTTTTCATGTCATACAATTTTTCCATAGTTTTTATATATTTTTACACTTTTTATACATCCATCGTTATCTTAACATCACTAATATAACCCCTCATAGTCCTGATGATGGTTCAGCAGAACCGAAACGCTATATATATATATATATATATATATATATGAAGGTAGCAGGAAAAAATATATTCCAAATAGGTGAATATATCATGATGTAAAGTCGACGTTAACGTTTCGGTTTATTAACCATCATCAGGACTTGGATATGAAATAGTTCACATATCGATGGGTGATTGCTGAGATGACAGGAGCAAATGAGAAATATACAACGAAAATATACATAAACATGCACATAGCGTTCAAAATTCAAAAGTCATCAGAACGTGTTTGGCACGTGAAAAAATATTTGAAAATGTTGGATTTTTCAAAGAAACGAGACAAAACCTCCCGTTTATTGAAAAATACGCAACAAATAAGTTTACATATGTATAGATCATTTGGAATCATCCATGTTAAATGTTATGTAAGAATGTATTTGGTATATGTTTTTTCCGAAAAGACAGTATGAAAGTAAATATGGATAAAATCCGACAGTATGAAGGTAGCAGGAAAAAATATAATCCAAATAGGTGAATATATCATGATATATTCACCTATTTGGATTATATTTTTTCCTGCTACATTCATACTGTCGGATTTTATCCATATTTACTTTCATATATATATATATATATATATATCGGGTAAAAATTCGCTACCACAGTGAAAAAACATGGTATGGGAAAACTGATAGTTATGAATTACAGACATCACGACTCTGATTTCCATTTATATATAAAGTGATGAGGTATACACGTCTAGACTGCTGTCAGTCCTGCCAATTTAGAAAAAAATGATGAAGCCAGTTGTGACACTTTTTGAAAAGTAGCTTTTGATGAAACCCAGTATTATTTAAATTCATTCCCAGATTTGGTCCCGTGTGTCTTTTTCTTGTTTCATAAGTGCCTCTACCAATAGAAAATTCGCAGGAGTAAGTGTTTAATGTTCTTTTAAATAAAATTACTGTTTCATCAACTGTTCATATTGTATAGAGGCTGGTACCACAAACTTCCGGTGTCACGGAAATATAAAAGACATCGTGTTTCTAAGAACGGCAGACAAAGAGAAGCGAAAAGAGAGCTCTAAAGGACGTTGGTCAGTAGTAAGACCAACTTCGGACGTAATACCAACAGCGCGAGACTTATAATTATAGTCAGACTGTACCACTTGAGTTGATAAATAATTAATTCTATTTCACTGTGTATCTTTTCCTTACCACGATACAACAGTTCAATCCTCTCTTGGTTACTAACAGCTTCAGTCTCCATATTTTTTAAAAAACCTCATGTGATATATTCACTAATCATGCTCCATTTCCCTGTATTTCAATAAGTTCAAATCCTGGACGTAACTGCTTGCATTTCGCATAGCACTAACACCTTTGGGAAAAGTATGAAGCCAACTATTCTCCATCTAGCTATGGGTTGATAGTAGGGCAGACTGTGCTCTTTAACCTTGTTATGGCAACCTGTCAAGGACAATGCAATGTCTCCTCCCTAATGCACAGAGACATAGCTAATCTACGTATTCATATATTCTATATCCCCTGGGATCGATAAAGAGCCAGTGGTTCCATGAAGAGATCGATACAATATGCCCCCGAATAAGTACACCCCCACCAATTTTTTAAAAAGATAATTTCCTAATCGAACAAAGACATCAAGTTTTGATCATTTCTATTGGCACATTATACACCAAAACGGATACTATTAGGTATTATCTATTAACAAACTCAACAGCATTGAAACCTTCAGACAAAAACGAAAATTGCAATGCCTGCCACGGGGAATAAAAATTGCATAAATATACCATTCAAGAAAGACGATCAAGACATGCTGGAGAAACAGGGATGAACTCATAAGCAAAGTTTTCTGGTGGACTACTACACATAGACACACCCGTGTTTGCCGACCAGCAATAACTTACATGCATCAGCTCTGTGCAAACACTGGATGTCGTCTCGGGGACATACCAAGAACGATTACCGATAGGACTGATGGTGAGAGAGTTAAGAGAATCCGATTTTTGGTTGGTTGGTTGGTTGGTTGGTTGGTTGGATTTATGGTATATCAACCTTTGTTGGATATTTAACGCTAACTCCATTTTTATCCAAATAATCAGTTCTATTTCAAACAATTCAGTTTAGCATGAGTATACAGTTTAATTGTCAAAAACATTTCTAGTTCAAACAATTCAGTTTAGTCAGACAGTTCTAATTCAACCAAATCAGTTTAGTAGAAGTATAAATTTTGTTTACACACAGTTAATTGTCAAAACAGTTCTATTTCAAACAATTCAGGTTAGCATAAGTACAATTTCAATGTTAAAAATAGTTCTATGTCAAACAATTCAGTTTAGCTCCAGTACGCAGTTTAGTTCTATTTGACCCATAGATAGGACCCTATCAAGTGCTACCACTAACGGGCCAGAGTGGACCTGGGAGCGATGATAATGAAGGGGTGCACCTCACTCCACTAAGCTCCAGCATTACTGGAACCTCACCATCAAATTGTTTAGTGTCATAAACAGGACAGTCATTGAGGGTGGGGTCTTACCCCTCTGCAGAGAAGCAATCGGTTTATTCTACAGCCCCAGCCGACTGGGCAAAAGAGAATCCGAGCTATCAGCCCGACGTGATGATAATGATGATGATGATGATGATATATAAATGGTGTACTGATTTTTGGACTATTCATGCAACGGTTGCAAAGATCTACGAACAGAACGAATGTTTTATCATTTTTCTTTTCATATGAATTTAATTACTTTTCATCGTTATAATTCTTCATCATTATTGTTTATCAGTTATTGTACCAGGTTTTTGAATTTAGTTCAATCCTATGCACGTGACTTAAATAATAGGTTGTCTCCCACCACTTGTGGTCAAAAATAGTTGAGATTAGAATAGGTTTATACCCTCGATAGAATATAAAGTCCTGTTGAAAAGGTTCTTTTGTGTCGGTTTGCTGCGAGACGACATCGAGGCAAAGTTTGTAAATCAAAATCAGTATCGATAGAAAGGTAATAATAATATGTGGAAAGGTATTGTATTTACTTTTGAAGTGCGACATGAAAATGTGACGAGATAGATAGATAGATAGATAGATAGATAGATAGATAGATAGATAGATAAAAAATTTGCCTGACATACGTACATACATACATACATACATACATACATGTGAATAGACTATGATAGATTGATAGATAAATACATACATACACACATACGTACATGGATAGATAGATAGATAGATAGATATGAATTGCCTGAGATAGATAGATAGATAGATAGATAGATAGATAGATAGATAGATAGAAATTGCCTGACATACATACATACATACATACATGTTAATAGATAGATAGATAGATAGATAGATAGATAGAAATTGCCTGACATACATACATACATACATACATACATACATACATGTGAATAGACCAAGATAGATTGATAGATACATACAAACATACACACATACATGTTAATAGATAGATAGATAGATAGATAGATAGATAGATAGATAGATAGAAATACACGCATACTGAGATAGATAGATAGATAGATAGATAGATCGATAGATACATGCATACATACATACATACATACAGATAGATAGATAGATAGATAGATATGAACAGTCTAAGACAGATATGTAAGAAAGAAGAATAATAGTCTTCTAATAATAATAATAATAATAATAATAATAATATATATATATATATATATATATATATATATATATATATATATATATATATATATAATCAAACCAAAAAACACTTAGATCTATCTAAATAATAACTGAACAAAAAGACTGTTACGAAAGTATATACACAGAAACTCTTAGCCCAATAGGAAAAATATAGCTAATATCTAGAAAGAAAAGAAAGAAAGCGAGACAAATAAAATAAAACGGAAGAGAGACGGTCGTAGAAGACCTAAGGTCAGTGTGTCTTGGACGACTAAATGGCTTTTCCATCAGCGCTCGCTGTCACTATTTTGTGATTTTAATACCATCTGATTATTTCTCGTTTGGCCACAATACGGTTCAGCTGAACCCTCTACAGCTGAGTTTCTCTGAACATTGATGCATTTAAAGAGGTCCCTGACATCTTTGCCTCCTTTCTCCGACAACAGAACTTCGATTGAATGTAGGTTCCACTCGAGATAGATAATTTGGGGGCCGAGGTAATTTAGGCTCTCAGGTATCGGGTCAGATTAGAACACACACACACACACACACACACTCTCTCTCTCTCTCTCTCTCTCTCTCTCTCTCTCTCTCTCTCTCTCTCTCTCTCTCTCTCTCTCTGCAGAATGTTAACGATGAAATTGGGAAATCAGAACGGTGGACTACGAATCATATACATATAGACACATCAGTACAGATAGACAGTTATAAATAAATATATATATATATATGTGTGTGTGTGTGTGTGTGTGTGTGTGTGTGTGTGTGTGTGTGTGTGTGTGTGTGTATTTATGTATGTATGCATGTATGTACGTATATATGTTTGTATTAGATCTAGACAGATAAAAAAAGAAACAAAAAGGTTTTCAAGCAAACATATATATATATTTATATATATATAAATGGAAAAACGCTCAGCAGACCGTCATTTGACTATCATAAATTTATTTCAGCAGGCCACTCCATATGAGAAATCAACTTCTTCAGATAGACATCTCACAATGAAGAGAAAAATAATTAAAAAAGTATTCTTGCAATTTAAAAAAATGAAGAAAGAAAGAAAGACGTGGGAACAAACCGGATGTAATATCATTGTCTGGAGTCATGTATCCTTACGTAACTAAATATATATATATATATATATATATATATATATATATATATTCACGCAGACACACATGCGTGCGCGCGCACGCACACACACACACACACACACACACACACACATATATATATATATTTTTATATATATATATATATATTGGCCTTCCGATGGGATCGCTACTAAGCGGTGTTTTGGCTTGCCGTTTTCTAGAATTTTTAGAATCCAAACCTTTTAAATATATTTTACTCAATGATATCCGTTACTCTAAACACATTGATGATGTTTTAATTATTTATTTCTGTCAAAAAAAACTCAAACCAAACGGAACCAACCATAAACTTCAAATATGAGCTCGAAAAAACAATTCCTTATCTTTCAATGACATGCTCTCAATAAACAATAATAATTAGTTGAAGGGGAGGTGTCCTCGTGGTGTAATGGTTAAAGCGATGGACTGCGGAAACGTATTAAGCGAATTCATACTCCAGTCACGCTATTTCGTTCACTTTCAGGCAAATACCCTTGGGAAAGGTATGAATCCCCTTATCCGCCCAGCTATGGGTAAAATAGTACCACTACTGTTCTTCAAGGAGAAAAGCTTTGGCATTAAATAACCTATCAAGATTGATATGCCATTAAACAAAGAAACCAAACCAGTTAGTTGAAATTCAAATTCTACCACAAAGCTTTATTGGAACTGTAGTGATAAAATAAAAAGTGGCATTTTCATGGGGGCTTTTTCTTCAGACCCCTCAGAATTATTCTCCTGGTTTCTTAGATGATGAATTTGAACACATCAAAATCTCTTTATTTCATCGGAAACAATATCCCGAATCTGTCATTCATCGTGCAAGATCAAAAGCTACCAAAATCCATAAACATAAATCCTATAACAAAAATAACCAACCTGACTCAAATATTTACTGGCCCAGTCGGCTGGGGTTGTAGAATACTCGACAGCATCTCAGCAAAAGGGTAAGACCCCACGCCAATAATTGTCTTGGATATGACATTAAACAATCTGATGGTGAGTCTTTTGTAATGCAAGAAATTTGGAGAATGCTGAGTACCCCTTCAATGCCATCGTTCCCAGGTCTACTATGGCCTGCGGTGGTAGCATCTGATAAGATCCTATCTATGGTCAAATAGAACTGTTTATCATTTAAACTGTGTACCTTGACATTTAAACTGAGTGTAAACAAATGACTTACCCTAAACTTGACGTTGCTTGAAATAGAACTATTTGATCATTTAACTGTGTGTAAACAGCTGACACATATTTTTTTATTTTCATCATACAACGTGTGAAAGCACGTGCGATACCATGTCCTCATCAGCCGCCATCCAGGGGTGATAACACAGTTTCGGTAGCTCAAGGCGGTACTGCCACCCCTGGTGCTACCAAGCAGCTTTTGCTACCGGACAGGGTATTAAAAGAATCATATATATATATATATATATATACGCCAGATCAATTAAATGCAGAGACTACATTGGACGTTAATCTTCATTTTCTGGTGCAGTTTGTGATTTTTAAAAAATTTTCGGCGGTTGATGTTATTACGCGTTTACAGTAACCGTTTCTTACGTAATCACACGGGAAAGGTGGTTCCGCGTGTATTACCTTCATGCTGAAAACTTTCTCGCTTTCGACCAAATCCAACTTGATGCATATCGCGCCGTAGTCTGAAGACGATTCGAGGCAACTTTCAAACTGCGGCCAGAGATTCCTATTTTTGAAAGAAACGAAATGACTGAGTGTCCTATAAAATATATATATACATACATACATACATGATGTTTAATTGCATTATTAGTGACACATAGCAATACTTGGAACGATTTAAGTTTGTTGACTTATGCTAAATTGAATTGTTTGAAATAGAACTGTTTTTATGTTTAACTGTGTGTAAATAAATAACTGTTTAATTCAGTCGGTTGCGTTATATAGCAATGCTTGAAAACATAACTGTGTGCAAAAAATTTATAATTGTAAATAGAATTATTCGTATTTGATAGAAATAAGTGAAACCATTTAACTGTGTAATAAAATTAGCTCGGGCTATTTTTGAAATGATATCGACAAAATGGGTTCAGAAATCATATCCCTGATATATAAGTATATAAAGGATTTGGCATCAAAGAACCTACAATGGTTGATATGCCATAAAACTAAACCAAATCAAATGCTTTAACCCTCTAAAGAAACGTATATATATATATATATATATATATATACACACACACACACATATATATACATATATATATTGCAATGAACAAATCATTATAAACACGGTGTTTTCTTAGATCAGCTATGTACTCAATACTTACCAGTATAATTTGATTTCTTTGTTTAATGGCATATCATCTTTCTTGGATTAATTCCAAAGCCATCCTTGTATAAGGACAGAAGTGGCACTATTTAACACATAGATCGAAGGATAAGGGTGTTCATACCTTTCTCCATGGTATTTGTCCGAAAGTGAATGTAGTAGCACGACTGGAGTTCGAACTCGCTTACAACGATTTCGCAGTCCAGTGCTTTAACCATTACACCTCCGGGACACCTACAGAGCAGTGAAAAAGCTAAAAGAAACAAATTCATTTCGTATAGTTTCATTTACAAAAAAATCATCTGATAAAAGATGCCATCTGATGATTGGTCTTTTAAATAAATACAAGGAACTTCTAGTCAAGTGAATCAAATGAGGAGGTAAGAAGCATTTACACACACACACACACACACACACACACACACACACACAGACAGACATTCATAATATATATATATATATATATATATATATATATATATATATATATATATATAAAGTTAAAAATAAAATAAATAAGATAAAAAATAAAAAATAAAACAGTTAAATTACTATAATTCCAACCGGCAATAAAATAAGATAAAATAAATAAAATAAAAAAAACCCGAAGTGGGCTAAATGAGGAGAAACTCTTCACCCCTCTTCTATCCCTTGCCACCCTTCCCACTCCCGTGTCTATTCTGATTTATTTTATCCATAAGATCAGAAGAAGTCCTGTTAAATTTTCTTCGTATTTTTGGTTTATATCAAAAACACATAACAGGATGGAAATAAATTCATAATCCTAATGTGACTGGTTTTTGTTTTTTCTTAAATAAATTATTGCTCTGTAATGTCAGTTACATTGAGCTCTTTATCAGGAAAATTTAAATGTTCACTTTTGAATGGTTTTCTTTTCCTGAATGAATTACTCGCAACTCTGGTTTAACTGGACCGAATAATATATATATATATATATATATATATATATATATATATATATATAATGCCATGGAAGTTTGTCTGCGACTTTTGGTTTCATGAAGTTTTACAAACAACAATGGTCAGGCAGTTTACAAAAGGATTTACTTCCGTTATCTGCCTGACAATTGTTGTTTGTAAAACTTCATGAAACCAAAGGTCGCAGACAAACTTCCATGGCATTAAATATATACAAACGCCACAAACCCACAAAATGAATTAGCGACAACCAACACTGTTACAATATATATATATATATATATATATATATATATATATATATATATATATATATATATATATATATATATATTAAAAAAAACAACAATCGATGACATTAAGATAATAAATGAATTTCCATGTTAAAATTGATATAAATCAATGCTCCAAAAAATTAACAGCACTTCTTCAGATCAGAAAAGGAAATGGATTAAAATAACTCTTTTATATTTACAGCCAGACTATTAAAAAAAAAAAGAATAAAAATAAAAACTTTATTTCTCCAATATAAAAGTAACCCTTCCAAATCAAGTAGCCATCAGTATTAACTTATTTTGGTATGTAAGGAACATCCGGTTTCATCATATTTCAAATTTAACAGAGGAAAAAATTTACAGCTACACAAATATATGTCTAATAATCCAAACTTTTAAAGTATTCTTTGAAAAATTAATTTGCTCTGTGGATTTTATTTGCATTGAGCTCTTGACCAGGATTTCTTAAATTTGATATTCCATATTTGAATATTCAAATTGTTCTGCTTAGAATTGTTCCAACCCCAGATTTACTGGATTAAATACTATCTTATATATATATATATATATATATATATATATATATATATATATATATATCGTGTCGAGACATTTTCAGCACAATCTTGTACAGAGACATATACGTATATAAATACATGTGTGTGAGTGGCTTTACCAGTAGCGAAATTTTATCGTAAAAGAAAGTTTTACGTTAATTATATACATGGGATAATTAAATAATATAAAAATAGTTTATTATTGAGTAAAACACGATTTTATCCCAGGCAATATGTCGTTACTTTCTCATTTTCATTTTTCAGCCTTTCTTTCTTTCTTTCTTTCTTTTCCGTCACTTTCTTTTTTTCTTTTTTCCGTCACTTTCTTTCTTTCTTTCTTTTCCGTTACTTTCTTTCTTTCTTTCTTTCTTTCCGTTACTTTCTTTCTTTCTTTTCCGTTACTTTCTTTCTTTCTTCTTTCTTTTCGTCACTTTCTTTCTTCTTTTTTTTCCGTCATTTTCTTTCTTTCTTTCTTTCTTCTTTCTTTTCCGTTACTTTCTTTCTTTCTTTCTTTTCCGTCATTTTCAGCCTTTCTTTCTTTCTTTCTTTCTTTCTTTTCCGTCACTTTCTTTCTTTCTTTCTTTCTTTCTTTTCCGTCACTTTCTTTCTTCTTTCTTTCTTTCTTTTCCGTCACTTTCTTTCTTTCTTTCTTTCTTTTCCGTCACTTTCTTTCTTTCTTTCTTTCTTTCTTTCTTTCTTCTTTCTTTCTTTTCCGTCACTTTTTTTCTTTCTTTCTTTCTTCCCTCTTTCTTTCTTTCTTTCTTTTCCGTCACTTTCTTTCTTTCTTTCTTTCTTTCTTTCTTTTATTACTCATTTATTTGCTTCCTACTTCCAGAATAAAATAATTTTCTTCGTATATATTTGCTCTATGTGTGTGTACGTGTGTGTGTGTTTATGCGTGTGTGTGTGTGTGTGATCCCGCATGTGCTCCAATATGGTTCTCCTATATGTGTATGTATATGTATGTATGTGTGAGTGTATGTTTGTGTGTTTACGTGTGTGTTCTAATATGTGTATGCCTGTCTTCAGAACTGAGAGATTTCTTGCGAGGGTGAATCGCCTGCTACACACACCATCACACACACTTATACACACGCATATTTTAAGAAGACTTTTTTTTGTTAATGTGTTTGTTTGTTGGCGGGGGGGGGTATGCCTAATGGGAAAAAATGGACCACTTTACTAAGGCCTCGTTACTAGATAATAATAATAATAATAATAATAATAATAATAATAATAATAATAATAATACAAACGAAAAAACAAAAAAAAAATGAAAGCCCCGTGAAATTTTATCAGATTTTGATTGGTGTACACAGCTGACCTAAATCACAAGTAAACCCAGTGTTAATCGTTGCTGTGGCACCGCCAACCCGCAGGAAAGAACTGCTTGAATTAAATTTTATTTATTTATTTATTCATTCATTTATTTGTTTTTGTATCGACTAGTATCGACGAAGAAAATTAAAAAAAAAAAAAGAAAAAACACCATACAAACAAACAAAAAACGACGACGGCAAATACAATAAAAGTTTAATTACTTTGCGCAAGTATTGATGATGTTAGTAAATATTGTTTTGGTTAACAGTTGTACGAAAACCTAAATTCTGCGTGGGGTCTCGTAAAATTTGGGGCCAACTGTGTGCAAGATGCCATTTTGTTTGTACGATCAAATCCCTGTCGTTTGCATAGTTCTCAGTGAGTCACATTTCCTACCTGATCAAACCCTAACATTTTTTTTTCTTTCTTTAATTCTTTTTTTTTTTTTTTTTTTGTCATCCTGAAATATCTTGTTACTGACTCGTATTTTACAGGCATTCTTTGCTGTCAGCAATTAGTGTTTTGATTATTATTATTATTATTATTATTAATTATTTACTCATTAGAGTTTTTCCCATCATTTTTAGCTGATGGTCTTTCACTGGTGTTCGAATAACAGCAAGTCTCCTCAAGTCTCCGGGATTCTCAGTATTCTGGCAGTTCTCAATAATGCTGTAGTTTGGATGGTCTCCACTCATCCTCCAACCTCCAAATCTTCCAGGCCCTTTACTAATCCTTTAGTTATCGTACCAAAAGCATTAGTCACAATTGGTACAAAAAATTATCACCTGAATGTTTCATAGTTTTTTTCAATTCCCTTGCAAGGTCGAGTTACTTATCCTTCTTTTCACTTTCTTTCAGTTTTATCCAGTCGTCAGTTATTCTTCTCCTTCTAATCATTATTACTCATTAGAGTTTTTCTCATCAGCGTATGCTGATGGTCTTTCACTGGAGATTGAGTGACTCCAAGTCTCCGCAAGTCTCCAGATTATTATTATTATTATTATTATTATTATTATTATTATTATTATTATTATTATTATTATTATATATACTCTTTTAGAGTTTTTCAGATCAGCGTTAACTGAAGGTTTTACACTGGAGTTTGAGTGACAGCAAGTCTCCTCAAGTCTCCAGGACTCGTCTCAGGATTCTGGCCGTTCTTAACAATGCTGTCGTTTGGATAGTCTCTACCCGTCCGCCAACTTCCAAGTCTTCCAGGCCTTTTAATAATCCTTTAGTTATTGTGCCTAACGCACCAATCACAATTGGCACAATCATTACTTTTATGTTCCACAGCTTTTTCAATTCTCTAGCAAGGTCGAGGTACTTATCTTTCTTTTCACTTTCCTTCAGAATTATTCGGTGGTCCGCCAGGACAGCAAATTATTATTATTATTTGTAATAGTAGTAGAAGTGGGAGGCCAAAAATATTGAATGGAAGACATTTTAAATAAGCCACATAAAAACATATGAATCAAATAAAATCAATTTGGATAATAAAGGAAAAAATACACATATAAACATGTGCTTTTAAAGATATATATATAAATATATATATATATAATTTTTGTTCCTTCTGTGTTAGTTAAGTATTGACTGCTATACTAATGGGCCAATCTTGATGAAACTTGGCATGGAAACTCCTTTCACATCAATGAGCGTTTATAAAACTATTGGTTTGTGGGGAGAGAAGGACTGAGACTGTGTTAGAGAAAATTAAGCATAATCATTCGTACAGAAAGCAAATAAAATGAATTCTTT